>VZTH01008782.1:222316-237903 GCA_013397815.1 Aleadryas rufinucha | reverse complement strand
TTTAGGGAAACATTATTTGAAATTCTTCACTGGAGCCTTTGGAGCCACAGAAGGTGGCTGAATATGGCCTCGTGTTATCTGTGGGTACACCAGAGGGGTAAACAACATCTTTAGGTCTCCTTGCTACAGATGCAATCATGTTGGTTTGGTTGTCAGAGAAGCCCACAAATCTCACAGAGCTGGTGTGGCCCTGGAGGCTGGGGGATTCCCCACTGTCCTCTCCAATATCTCTTGCCACCACATTTCTGGGGTTTCCTTTCCTTCTTGTGGCTCCTTTCCCATGTTCCTGGGCCAGTTTCCTGCTCCAGATCCACCTGTCTGTGACCGCCAGCATCACACCTTGTCTGACAGCACGGGAGGAAACCACGATTCCTGGGGAGCTGAGAAGGTTTCCCAGGGAATATCCTGGGCAAAACTCACTTTTGATACCCTCAGCCCTTGAAAGAGGAGCACCAAACAGGTACCACCTGTCCTTCTTCCACACAACAACCTGGTCCGAGGTTTCAAACACCTGTGTCCAAGAACGCAACACAATGGGAGAGATGAATGAGGAAAGGATTTCTCTGCTGACACTCCCTCTGCACCCCTCAGCAACCCCCTCTGCCAGCCACGACAACAGTGACTGGAAAAAAAATCAGGTTGTCCTACTTCATTATTTTGGGATAGAGTTTCACGGGAGCCACCGCTTCCCTGTCTGCACCAGGGACCCCGTGCGCCAGCCCTAAGGCAGGGTCCTGTGCAGGACGGACGCGACGCTCAGCTCCCAGCAGCTCCAGCCGCCGGGATCGGGATGTCTNGCCGGGCGGAGCTCAGCAGAGCCGAGCGGGACCGGGTTCAAGCCAAGCCGAGCTAAGCTGAACCAGGCTGCGCCAAACCGAGCTGAACCGAGCCGAACAGGACTGATCCGAGCCGAGCTGAGCCGAAAGGAGCTGATCCGAGCCGAACCGCGCTGCGCTGCGCGGGCAGCAGGTACCGCCGGCGGAGCGGAGCGGGATGCGCGGGGGATGCGCGGGGGATGCGCGGGGGATGCGCGGGCACGGCCGGACAGGGTGTCCCGCTGCAGGGCCATGTGCCGGGGGAGGATGGGACCCCCGGAGCGAGAACCTGTGCAGCAGCACCGGGAAAGCTGAGGGCACTGCTTGGTGCTGTCGGCGTTTCACTGTCCCTGGCTCCACTGCAGCCGTCGGCTCTGCTGCTACGGGATTTTAAAGGTGACAATATTTGTCCAGAGAGTTGTGTTTCATGATTTATGGTTTTTTTTTTCCTTAAATAAGAGTCTAAATTGCTTTCAGCTTCTACACCTGATGTCTCTAGCGAGTGTTTGTGGTTTCGCCATCACATTTTCCTGCCTTTAAAAAAGTGTTGTTTTTTCCCGTATATCTTCATACAACGGAGAAAAGGGGAAAGTGAGAAACACAATGAAAACCGACTACAAACAGTTTTACAACAACAGTGAACAAACCGGGGGAAATATAGAGGGAAAATACTTTCCCCCGCTGGGCTCAGTGATGTTTTGTAGGTGTTTCTTGCTTACAGCAGTGTGTGATAAGGCAGCCAGATAGAAGTGCAGCTTTAGATGCGATGTTGTATCTCAGCAGCTGGGCATATCACTTTTGGGTCGAGTTTGTAGTGTTTTAAAAGCAAGAGCTGCGATAAGTTTGAGGGCAGATTTGGGCAGTTAAAGAGGAATGAACGGCCTCCATCCCTCCTCCGCTCCGCGGTGTTCGAGCTGCATTTCCTTTCGGAGGAGGGGACTCGAAGCCCCAGCCTGGCTCGGTTCCCTGCGCGCACGCTGAACGCGAATGGAGTTAAACTCTTGGGTGTAATCGGATCCTTTTTAATTGCAACTACAAGGCAAGTAACTAACTTCTTGGCTCTACTTTAATCTCCAGTAGTGTGATACTTTTCTGAGGGGGAAAGCTTTTTTTTTTTTTCATTTCCACCGATGAAAGAACAGTAGCAAAAAAACCGACTTCAGCAGCTGAAAGCCACTCAATTGAGTCATGCTAACAGCAGATTATTTAGTAGGGTTACTAGGGCAGGAAGAGATAAAGTTTCACTGAACTTCTTATTAAAAAAAAAAAAGGCGGGGAGAGCAGCAGAACTATTTGCAGTGAAAAGGGCAATGTTCGAACTTTTGTATTTTTGAACAGCCGAGTCCTCGAGTCCCTGCACCTGTGTTTTTTGTATTTCTTTTTTATCCTTCTTTTTAATTGAAGAAAGGACTTCACATCCCTGTTGAGGCCACCAGGCACTGTGAGTTTCTGGGGAATGTGCTTTAGGAGTGGAGTTGAGGGACCAGCAAGGAGCACCTGCTCCAAGGAGGTTCTTGTCCCACCTGGTTGTGGTGGAGCAGGGCTGCATTCGGTGGGAAGTATCAGACGGCCTCCTAGGATTCTGCTTTCCTGGAGTTCACTGTGGAGCTGCCATTGCCTGAACTCCTGGCATCAGAGTTGAATCTGAATCTCTGTGTGGTTGCCTCTGTCTCTTTTTGCTGCCTCAGCTGGACGTGAGACTTTGGTGTCTGCCAGCCTTTACTTGCCAAGGCTCCCTGAGCCCTGCTGGATCCCTCATTTTCCTCACATGACTCTTTAGCCAACCCCTGTGAGGACATGTGGTGAATTAAGCAAGTGATGCTCAGCCTGTGCAAAGGTTTTGGCCTGGAGA
The DNA here is from genome assembly GCA_013397815.1 of Aleadryas rufinucha. Taxonomy (NCBI): domain Eukaryota; kingdom Metazoa; phylum Chordata; class Aves; order Passeriformes; genus Aleadryas; species Aleadryas rufinucha. The sequence continues at coordinate 235,236 of VZTH01008782.1, read as the reverse complement.
GGCTCCCTGGCCTTAAGATGATGGCACAGTTGCACTGGCACAGGCAATGCAGAGTTTAGTTCGACTTTCTCCTCACTTCTACGTGTATTTTGTGATATTTTTTTTTTTTTTAAAGCCCTATTGAAGATTCAGATCTCCCTTCTGAACCTCCACCCTGCAGCTCAGCAGCCCCCTGTGCCCAGGCTGGTTTTGTACTCAGGCTGCTACACTGGGGAAACCTTTTCATTTTTTTTTGCACCCCTAGGAGAGCTGTGAGGGTTATTACACTGCCAGGGTGGAGCTAACGACACCTTTTTTTTTTCTGCCTCAAGTGTGTTTCCTTTGAAAGAAAGTCACTTGGTTGACTCTCAGAAGCAGCGTGTGGCTCAGTATCCCATCAGAGGCGGAGAGCTCAAAGGAAAGAGGGAGACACAAGGAAGGAGAGATGGGATGGAGGGAACAAGAGAAGCAGCTTAGCTTTCCCAGCATGCCAAGTTTTTATTTTTCTTCCTTGGGATCTTTTCCAGGTTAGTCTCTGTGTATCTCCCACTTTTTTCTGAAGGAAGTGATATGGTGAATATAAGTTCTGGTGGCAAATTTTTTTGGTTTCTTTTCATATTATCTGAGTTTAATTACAAAGAGCTCAGCAGCAGCCTGGGAAGGAGGTGAAGTATGAAACACCTTCCAGGGCTTTGCCAGGAGGGCTGTTCTGCTCTTGGCTTTTTCAATGCATATATTTGTGGATCCAAGTTAAAGCACTTGGCTGCACATTCTGCTGTTGCTTCCCATTTTGCTGAAGCCAGGATTTGTGTAAACAGATTGTTTTTCTTTGCCTGAGCTTCGAGAAAGTGACTCTTAAAATAGAAAAGGAAGAGAAAGTCAATACAGGAGTACGAACCTCCCGAACCTGTGTGTGTGAAACGATGTAAAGGGTTAATCAGAGCCTTGATCCTGTAGTCACCGGTACCTGCAGCTTTGCACAGGTCCCTCACAGGGTTGCTCATGTGCCTGTTCTCACACAGAAATGTTCCCTGGATCACGTTGGTGATTGACATCAGAAGCAGCCTGCAAACACTCACTGAGTTTGTTTCCATCCCTTGCTGTTGTTCTCTGTTTGCCTCCAAGCCTTGCATCCAGCTCCTGGTTGGGAGGAAAACATTGGCAAAGGCAGCCCAAACTGCAAACCCTTCTCTGTAGCCAATTGCTCAGTGTTTTTATTGTATCATGGCTTGTTTGTGTCAATTTTGTGATTTATCTGCATCGTTGCTGCTTTGTGTTAATATTGTTATTTATTGGGCCTGTTGGAGATTTTTCATCTCTCACCACCAGCCAGATCACATCCAGCAGCAGAGATAACATTTATTAACTGTGACGGTGAGAGTGGAAGGGACCCAAATTACTTTTCAAATCACACCCAGCTGTCTTAGCAATGGATAATTCCTCTGGTTTGTATCGTGCCTTTTAATAACACCATTGCTTTGGAGCAGTTTGCTGGGGCAGAGTGGTGCCATCCCTTTTGGGGATATTTTTATTTCCACCTATGTGTAAGAACATGTGCTGTGTTTGCTCCTTTTGGGCAGAGATGCTGAGTGGAATAAACGTACAGTTTGAAAGGATGTACCCAGGGTGAGATGAAAAGCAAAGGGTGCAGCTTTCACAAAACTGTGCCCCATCTCTCTCACCACGGTGCCATGTGTAGTGAGGATGTAGGGCTCAATTATCTCTCCAGTGAATTTCTTGATATTTATCTGAGCCATAAAGACCCATGAGATGTACAGGGGATAAGCTCAACATGACATCTTTCTGTTTTGTTTTGTTGTTTGGTTTTTTTTATGGTCTTTTCCACCTCACACTTGACCCATTTTGGGCTGGATTGCTTCTCAGTAATCAACTGCCTCAATTGTTATGGCATTTAATTTGCTTGGCATTCATTGTGAAGCAGTGTATCCTCTTTTCCTTATTGTCCCACTTACGTGCAGGAAATACGAAATAGTCAGAGCAAGTGCATAGGAAATACCAACCCTAAAAGACAAAAAAAATTCCAATTGATAAACAAGTGAGGACAGAGAGGTTATGAATCTTGGGGATCCATGTATCATATTCAGCCTGATTCTGTTAGAATCACAGAATCATGGAGTCGTTTGGGTTGGAAGTGACCTTAAAGATCATCCAGTGCCACCCCACTGCCATGGGCAGGGACACCTTCCACTAGACCAGGTTGCTCCAAGCCGTGTCCAACCTGGCCTTGAACACTTCCAGGGTTTTTTTAATGAGAAATCTGCATTCAGTTACCAAAATATCACCTCCTGACATAGACAGGGCACCCACAGTGATGAAAAAAATCAGTTTTCATCCAGGGTTACCACACCATGGACAGTCACAGGAAAGTATTTGATGTGATGTCTAGAGGAGAAAGTTGGAACATCTTCCGTGATAGGTAAAGGAATCCAAAAATGACATTAAAAAACTTTTGTACTTATCAGGTCATAATTATCAGCAAACATGACAGTGGGAGGACTGTCTCCACAATTACAACTGCCCTGACAGGAGCTGGGGATGAGAAAGCACATGAATCCATAAAAATAAGTTGACCTTATATACTTATACATTCTTATGTACAATGTCTATGAGTGAAAGCAAACGTAGCAAAGCCACGGCACATACGGAAGTAGAAAAGGTGAAGGAAGGAGATGGAAAGAAGGAGGAAGTGTTGCAGCCTTGTGTGCAGCAAGATTCCAGCTCTTCCTGGACACACTGACCTGTTTCCTGGTCACACTTACCTGTTTCCTGGTCAGGTGTTAAAACAGCGGGATCTGAGCTGGAAGCATCAGCGTTACAGACTCAGATGGCTTTAGAGGACAAGAGAAAGGAAGATGTTTTCCTTTCCAAAACACAGAAGATGGTCAGGGTTTTTAAGTCCTTTCATGGAAATATTTTGGTCCCCAACACAGATGTTTTGATTCTGAACGCCGTTATTGTGTCTTGTAGGAATTTAGTTAAAGATGATCCGTGCATTTCCGTTCAGTTATTTCCTGGGGCTTCCAAGGTGCAAAATTAATTCTTCATGTGGTGCAGAAAGGTGTTGGCTCCATCCCCAGTGTCCATGGCAGTAGTGTTCATGGAAGGTGTGGATCTGTGGATAAATCTGGTTGGCAGAAAGGATGAGGATATGTGGGAACCTTATTGATGAGCTGTTATGATTGGTCAGCTTTATCAAAACATTTCAGACCCTACAGCAAAACCCATCACTGTTCTTCAGAAAATACGCGTATTTTTTAGTTGAAAAAGTGATTCTTTATCAGATATATATACCAGAATTTTCTATGGCAACAAAAAGCACTTCTCACCACCTGCTGCCCATGGGTTTTATCATTTAGAAAGGCAGGAAAATGATGTTTGAAACTGGTTTGAAAAGGTCATCCCAGACCCTGTCAGTAATGTGGGAGAGACTGTGAGTGTGGCTGCAGAAGTGGATCCCTGAGCTGAGGAGGTGGGTTAGACCTCAAACTCATCAGGACTGCAATGTGAGGTGGGAAAACACCTGAGGAGAAAAATAACTGAGAAAAACGTGCTGGTAACAATGAGGTGGGTACAAGACAGACAGGTCTATGGTGAGAAGGGTGTGTGGGGCTGGGGACAGCTCTCAAAGGCCTCCCTCCTGCAGAAGGGTGAATTTTTAAGGTATAAATTCAGCTGTGTTTGGGTCTGGCCCGTGTTACTGAAGGGCCCTGGTGGTGAAGTTACAGCTGATGAAGCAGTGAGGGATCAGTGCAATGTACAGGAGCAGCCTGGTTTAGTGGAAAGTGTCCCTGCCCACGGCAGGTGATCTTTAAGATCCTTTCCAACCCACACCATTCTATGATTTTGTGAAGTACGAGGCATGTGAAAGATCCAGGAAGAGTACAGCAGACAGCTTAATCCCCAAAGAATATCTCTGAGTCAAGCACAGATTCCTCTTCTGTCATCGCACTGGGATATTTTATTGCAGAGCAGCCGCCCACCCAGGCCAGGAAGTGCAATTCCTGCCTCAGATGTCATTGCACCTCATGTTTCTGGGAAAGCAAATAAACCCAGTCCATCCCAGTAAGCAGAAGGGCTGTCACACCACTGTAAATGCACCCATCTGCTGAGAGTGTGGGTTTAGTGTAGCTCATCTCAGGGATGCAGGGATTGAGCACAAAAGAGGATTCTCAAAGCAGACTGGTTGTAGGGCTTTGGCTGAGTTGTTTTGTGAAGTTATTCTGGGTTTTTTGTGAGTAAAGAACCCTTCTGACAAATGTACTCCTAGCTTTGGACTGACAGCAAGGTTTTTCTTGGGTTTAGTAGGGGAGTATTTTATCTCTGTCTGTCCTCATTGATGCAGTAACTCATCACTTTGTGCCCAGTTCTTTCCTTGGGATCAAACACACAGCAGCAGTTGCCTCATTTGGGCTAAATGGCTCCGTTTGAGAGGCCAGATTTAATCTGTAATCCGTATAAACTGCCCAGATATGTGGCCTTTTTTTTTTTAACAAGCAAACCAAAAAACAAAAACAAAAACCAAAAAGTAAAAGAGAGATAACTGCTAGTGGCAGCAGGATTGTCATAGAATCATTGAATCATTGAGTTGTTTGGGTTGGAAGGCACCTTAAAGATTGTTCCAACTTCCCTGCCATGGTCAGGGACAGCTTCCACTAGACCAGATTGCTCAGATCCTGGCCTTGAGCACTTCCAGGGATGGGGAGGGAGATCACACACATTCACATAAAGCTGGAGTGACTTTCCTGAACTGTGCAGGATTGTTGCAGCTTTGCCTTGGTACAAGTGAAATTCAGCTTGGTCTTGTTATGACCCCATGAGTTTGTAAGTAGCTGATTACAATCCCCAGGGATACTCAGGGACACCACAGCCAGCAGCAGGATGGCTGTCACATTCCCAAAGGGGCCAAGCTGTGGGGTCACCTGGTGCCATAAATCCCCAGGAACCCGACTCCAGATTGCGTTGGGAGCAGAATCTTAACTTGATTTTGTTTCAAAACTAAACTTACAAGTGATTAATTCTTCACTTGGATCCAAGCGTTTTCTTCCGAGGAGGTTTTTGATGTGGTCGTTTCACTTTGCTGTGGAGTTTCTGAGTGCTGATGAGGCTGCTCCTCTTTCTCACCTAAATCAGCAGCAAAAATCAGGGACAGCTGAGGTGGGAGGAGAATCTGAGTGAGAGGGGAGGCATTTTGGGGCTGATATGTCAAGAACAGAAAGAATGGAAAGAGCAGCTGAGGCTTACAGAGATCTGCTCTGACTTGTGAATGGGATTTGGGCAACGCCGTGCCCTGTTTATCCACGGAAAACAGAGAGACAAGTGCAGTTGTGGGAATCACTGTTGCTTGTCTTGAAGGACTGTGCACGTGTTAAGGGCTGAATTTACCCAGGTTTTCCCCTCCCACCCTTACAGTAACACTTGCTATTTATATTTTGATTTACAACACGGGTGAAATAGTAGAGAACGTGCATCCTCCAGCTTCCATTTTCAGCTCCCCTGTCCCTCCTCCCCCTCGTGCCAGGGGAGGGTGTCAGGACAACTACAGACATTGTTATTAAAACAATTAAAATGTTGTTTAAGTAAATAAAGAACTCCTGAAAACAGCTCTTTTTCTCCCTGTCCCCCCCATCAAAGCAAGGTGATTCTCTGCAATATATTTTGTAGTGAAATTGGAAAGGATGGTGCTTCTACCAAATCTCTTCACTAGCAAATTCTGTTATATGGACTCTGACAGTTTGTTCAGTTCCTAGTCATTAGCATCATCCTTCTGCCTTATTTGTAGACCAGATTCAAACCCCAAGGAAAGTAAGTAAAGGTTTCAGTGCATTTTGATTCAGTCTGTTGTACTTTGGCAGAGCTGTAAACTCTCCTGTCCACAGCTAATTTGTGTCTATCTGCAATACCTGTGTTAGCTCGTGGGGGTTTCAATGCAGAAAAAACACCCATGAGCTGATCTCTGAATTTGCTCAGCTTCTGGCAGGTGAGATCCCCCATGTGGGAGCCATCCCCCATTGTCTGAGAAGCTGGGATGCCAGACAGTCACCTCCACCTGAACCAGCTGCCTGGCACCCCTCAGCCCTGGGGAGGAAGAGGCATTTGAGGTCAGCAGGCATTTGACCCATTTTAGTCAGCGACATGGGGATAATGGAAATTGAAAACCCAGCAGGTCTCTTTCTTTCTGCAGTGAAGAGGGCCTGGGGTGAATAGTCCACATGCAAATGTGAATGGAGGAGGTGGGAGAGTGAATTTCTGAAGCTGGGTGTCAGGAATTGGTTTGTATTGAGTGGAGAGGAGAGGGAAGGGGCCTTCAGTGTGTCCCAGTTTGGGATTTTGTGAGTGTACCTGGACATCTGAGGGTGTGACTGAGCCTTTCTCTGGCCCATGGTGTGTCCAGGAGGAGGGACAGCACATTCCCTGTGCTCTGCACTGCTTAGCTGAGCTGGGACATTGATGCTGAGGTGAAGCAGATATTGTCTGCACGTTCATGGTTTAGCTTTTCTTGCATTGTGAAGATGAACTCATAAAGGTTTGCTTAAGCAGCCATATGGTGATATAAAAACAAAAAAAACCCCAGAAACTAAATTAGGAACTAAAACAACAACAGCAAATCATCCCAAAAACCTGATTTACAGCACTTTGGTCTAAAATTAATTTTCTCTGTGTTTTGTGTTTCATTCTTCCTCCCAGTGTGTGTCCTATATCCCTCCCAGTCAGGGAGATAACTAAGGGCAGAAGCCCAGAAAGAAACTGGTGGGTAAATGATGAAGTTGATGTGAGTTCAATGGTGAGTGGAGTGGGAAGATATGGAGAGATGGAAAGTCTCCCAGGAACTGATATGAAGCTCTGACAGAGAATAGGACACCAGACTATAAATGGGAAGAGGACTTTTAGCCTAACTGGAGCCAGACCTTCTTTATTTAAATAGAAGTGTAGTTTTAAATTGAATATGACTGAAAAAGAGGAATTGATACATCAGAGTTTATTACGGGAGGTGGCTGGAGTCCAGAGGCACTGGGAGTGAGAAGGACATGGAAGTTGGAGTTGGGATGGTGTTGACAAGAGATGGCACAGATGTGGCACCTGAGATTGATGGAAACAAACAAACAAACAAATAATTGGGGGTGTTTGTGGTGAAGCCGTGGCAGCAAAAATTGATGGAGCAGAGAATGAAGGCAGAAGCTGTAGGTCTGCCAGCAACTGCTGTGCAAAAGAAATATTTCTGATTTTAATATATATTTATGTAATTATATTTAGCAGAATAAACACAAAGCTGCAAAGGTGTGTAAAAAGATTAATTACCTGAGATATCCCTGGTGCTGTTCATTGTAAAATGTGAGCTGGGCTAGGTGCTCACAGGGGCAGAGATTCCTGCAGACTTCCTGGGAGGATTTCAGGCAAGGAGGAGGCAGCTGAGGGCTGTGGAGCAGAGCTGGGCTCGTGGTGTTGGGGTGCCTAAAATGAATTATCTGGATGCTCAGACATCTTTTTGCAGTTCCTATCTGCTGAGCCTGAGAGGAAACAGCCAGTGCTGCAGAGGAGTGAGGAGAAAACGCTGATTCTCTTTTAAATAATGGTGCAAGCTCTGGAGAAACGTGGGACACTCCTAGATCAAAATCAGTTTCCTAAAATACATAGAGTCATTGAATGGTTTGGGTTGGAAGGGACCTTAGAGATCATCTTATTCCAACCCCCTGCCATGGGCAGGGACTTCTCCCACTATCCCAGGTTGCTCCAAGCCCCATCCAGCCCGGCCTGCATCTCCAAAGTCCATTTTGTCACACAAAAATGAGGTGTGCATGTCCAGCATGGACTCCAGTTATGATCTGAGGCTCCTGTGGTAAATTTGCCCACTTTTTTGAGGAGTGTGTGGTAACACCAAGCACACAAGAAGCATCACTGCTGACAGATGGCCAGACAGATACCTCAAGGATGATGTAGACACAGTCTGCTGGGTGGCACAGGGGTGACTGAAATGCTCTTTTCCAGCCCAACATTTCTGTAATCCAGGGTTCAAATACCCTGAGCAGATTTCAGGATTAAACAAAGACATTAAATACCTCTACTGCTGAATGAGGTTCGTCACAGCATGAAACTGTGCCTGCAGAAGGAAGGATGTTCATAAGTCTGTACCCTTCCTTGGGATTTTTTCTTTCCTTTTAAGAGAAAGAAAGTAAAAAAAATAGATGCAGATGCTGGCACTGGCAGGAAGTCAGTGCATTAAAAAACATCCTGGTACAAGGTGATGAAGTATTTAAGGAACACTCCACCTGTGTCATTAAAAAAAGCACCAAAAAACACCCAAAAGGCCATAGCAAGAAATCTGTGAACCAGTGCCAAAATCATGCAGAAATACAGAAATTGCTGTGCTAATGAACAAGAGGCAAAAGGAAAGGACATACTGTAGCTACATCTCAGTTCAGGATATTTTTATTTCCCTTATTACATTGAAAATCTCTTGAAAGAATTTTGTGTTCAGTGTTTGATAAACAGAGTGATGCCACTTCTACTTTGGTCTGTGTTTGTTAGGAGAAAAAACCTGAAAATACAATATTAAAAATTATAAATAAGTACAATAGGGATAAATACTTTGAAAACATTTCTTTTTAGCTTGTGTGGCCCAGGTCTTACAGAAATGAAGTGATATCAGAAAATAACCAGAAGCTTTCCAGGAAAATAAGGAAGCAAAATCGACAAGTTGCTCTTAATATACTGGACCCCAAAAATGCAGAAAAAAATAGAAAAGTTTTACAAAGGAGAGTAAACTGAACAGTTGGGCATTTTTCCAACAGTACAAGTGAGAAAGATTGCTTTGTTTCAGGACCATACATGACAAAAATTCATTAAACGTGAGGAAAAAAGGGGATTTGGCCTGGCTTCAGGGACAGGTCCTGGAGGGGTTTAATCAAAATAAAGATTTGGTGGGTCTGCTCTGCTTCTCTTTCTAGTTTGCACAAATAACAAGGGTTTCAGCTTTAAAAGCCCTGCCAAGGGAGATAAATTCACGTTGTCTGCCAGAAGACAAAAGGCACGTCTGAGAGAGATTCTCCTTTTGTTGTAAGAATTTGTCTCCTCCTTGATGAGCAAATTAAAAACTGCTCAGGAGTGTTCCTGTATGTTGGACCCCTTTTCCATTTCTAGCAAATTCCAGAGTGGATGGTTTTGGTGTGGGGTCCTCACCCAGCTGCTTTTCACTGTCTTTCCAAGCTGTCATCACTGTTAGACACGTATCCCAGGTTGCTCGGGTCAAAACCTAAAATCTGGGTCCAAACCTAAAATCTGGGTCCTTTTCACTGGATATCTGAACATCAGTGGCAGGGCTGACCTTGGCCATCTTTGTGTAATCACAGGGCAGAAACAGCAGTTCCAGGATGGGTTTGGCTTTATTTAAAACATCCTCTTTAGGATGGGAAGATGCACCCCTACAAATGTTTATATCTCAGTGCTGGGTGTTCTGGGAGCTGGGGTGGCAGCCCAGATGTGCAGTGCAGTTGTCTCTGTACATTCATGTGAATCCACCCTTAATCTCTTCAAAGGCAGCCAGGCTACGATTCCCCAGCCTCTTTATCCCAGCCAAAAGGCAGTTGCTACACACCACCCCCACACATCATCATCATCATCATTCCTGCTTGGGACAGGCCCCCACATCCCTGATGGGTCAGTCAGACCAGGGGATGGGTGCAGCTGTGAACTCTGGTCAAGCAGAGAAAAGAGAGGTTGCTTTTAGGCAAATCTGCTCTAAAGAGACATCAGGCTGTGCTGGAGGAGGTTGGGAAGCTGCAGCGTGACATGGGGTGAAAAGCTGAGCCAAATCCTTGGGCACAGCCTGTGTTTAGGTCAGACTGAAAGAATTGTTATGAGGACACCTAAGGGGCTAGCAAAGCGCAAATTCCCTGTTTTTAAGGCCCAGCTATACCTGTGTCCGCTAGAAAGGCTGAGGATTCCATCCTAGAGTCCATGGATGAATGTCCATGAATGTAGTGACCACCGGCATTCCCAGCAGCTGTTTCCTGCAGTTCCCCCAGTGGGATGGACACCAACCCTTCCACAGCTGTAAATCTGTTCATCTGTGTTAACTCCACTGTGGCTTAATTATGTTTAAGATCTGAAAATAGATCTGGGGCTCTGGTTTTGCCTTGTGCACCACAAATGCAACAAAAGAAACCCCTGAGCTCAGCAGAGTCCAGACAGAGTTTGTAGGGTATATGTAGGAGACAGGCCTTGCTACCAGTACACACCACTTGCTCCAAGCACAGCTTCACAAGACATCCCAGGGGGTTTTTGAAGAGAAATTCCCATCCCTGTGCCTGCCACTGGTCCTAGAAAAGCCTGAAAGCCTCATTTCCAGAGGGCAAAGTAAAGCTTTGCCCGGGCCCTCTGTGCCTGCAAGTGATGGGAAAGGGTTTGTGTGGGAAGCATCACCTCTGTTTTGAAATCAAGTGGTTCCAGGAAGTTCTGGGAGGCTCTTTAGTTGCATGGTATTGTCCCAGTCCCATCAGAGACTGCTGGTCCTGGCTTGCCTCCCCCTCTCCCTTCTCCACCTTTGTGAGATGTTGAAGATGGGGTGGCTGACTATGGAGAGAGGGAAAATTAAATGGCTCTGCAAATTCCCCTCTTCTTCCTCCTCTGATCCACATCCTTGTCAAAGGAAAGTGTGAGAAATGTTGGGTGGCACCCAGACAGGCTCTTCATGAAAAGGCTGTTTTGAGCTCCTTTGAAACAACAGCTGATATGGACACCCAAAATAGGTCACTCAAGGGAGTTATTTAGATCCCCATTCCCTCCTGTTTGGTTTGTGGGATATGAGGAGTCAGGGGACAGAGAGAGGAACTTCAGCCATCACTGCTGGTGTTAAGTGCTGCTCTTGAAATCTGCAGGAAGGCCTTGAGGTGTGTTATGCTCATGTGCAGGTCTCCACCAGCCTTACAAACAGATCTCTGCAGGGTCAGGGCCTGCCTCTTTCACTGGGAGATGCATTGGAAAGGGGATGAAAAAAAGTTCATACCCTCCAGCTATAACTCCTGGATCCTTTCCTTCTCAGTGATGCTGATCTGGAGATTATGAACTCATTTTGCAAGTACAGTTTTGCCTCCAAAAAAAAGGAGAGAGAGCGGGAAATGTTCCCTCTGACCTTGAGAAAATGAGAGTTTGATGACATTAGGAAAGCAGCATGTCAAATCCAGAAATATTTCCCTTTTCAGCTGGCCCTTGTTCAGTAAATTGCCATCTTTACTGTGTCATACATGCATCCATTTTCAGTCAGTGAAAGGCAAAAGCACAAATCCCACCACAGGCAGCTGTCCTCCATCCAGATCTTCCGCTGACTGGGACTAGGAGCTCATTCCTTCCCCTCTACTTAACCACAATTGATTAAGGATGTTAAGGAGCTTATTACTTCCTAATATTGTCTGGGAATGACTTCCATATGTTGCATTATTCTCCAGAGTGGGCAGAGCTCCCCTGTGCCAGCAAAGTGGGGTGCGGCATTGCTGAACCCCAGTCACACTGTATTTAATGTTTCACTGGAGGAGAGGTTGCAGGTGGCCTCTTACAGAAAGCTGCATTTCATCCTCGGTTTTCAGATACCTCACAGTATCCTTTCCACTGGGAAATTGAGCAGACACTCTCCATATCCACTGCAGCTGTTTCTGGTGTTAAATTAAACTGCTGCTATTACGGCGAGCCGTGCTGGAGCTGAGCTGTGTTGTTCCTTAATTGTTTATGGCCGTGGATGCCAGCCAAGCAGCAGTCCTGTAGTGGCAAACGCTGGAAATCTGACCTGGAAAACAGATGTTTGGGCCAAAGCCAAGGTGGTTTCAGGAAAGACAGTGGGAGAGAAGCAGGAAACCAGTTATCTGTCTGATTTATTGGGCAGGGTAAAGAAATCCACCCCAGGGCAGAGTGCTCACAAGAGGCTGGTACTGCAGTGAACTCTGGTTTTAGCACGCTTGAGCCAGCCTTTGCAAGGCTTGTAAGGGCAGCTGTTGGTTTGTCAGTGCTGACTCTCAGTGTGCCAAACCCACGTGCTCTGCAGCTGGTGGGAAATTCTCACCTGTTTGCTGGAGGCTGCAGAGCATCTCCTGCCATAATCTGGTTTATGTGGAGTCCCAGCACAAGTCTTTTAGATTTGATACATTAAAGGGATCTATTGAAATTTTAATGGCCTGAGGAATCTGATGAAAACCAGATCTTACAGTGAAGGAGCTTCATGTGAACAGATCACCCCCAGGTATTCCCATTTTCTCTCAAAGGAGGGAAATCTCTCATTGGTGGTTCCAGCTCAGGATCTGAGGGTGCCAATTTCTCTCTGTTCCTCTCTCAGGAGCCCAGGTGACTGCCTGACATGGGGATGCAGATGCTGTAGACATCTGGGTCTTGGTGAGATCTCTCCCACTGTGTCTTCATGGAACCACAGGCTGCTTGAGCTTTGAAGTGACCTCTTCTTGTCCCCCTCTCCTGTCCAAGGAGGGACACCAGGATCTGCCCTGGATCATGCCCAGATGGCTTTTGAATATCTTCAAAAATGAAGACTCCACATCATCTGTGGACCTGATCAGGACGTGCTTGATTGCACAGAGCCAAAATTAAGTTGTTGCACTGGAAGGGGAGGGAGGGAACATCCAGCATTTAAGATGAAGAAAAGTTTAAAATGTCACTGTTCAGGGAGGTGATCCACAGACCTGAACAGGTGTCTTGTAGCACATCCAAGCAGTGATTTTTTGAGCAGTAATATGGGTATTTAGCAAGAGAAGAGACTTCCACAGGCTTCTAACTGTATTGTGACTACGTTGATTTAATTAAAATGTGATGAATTCCAGCTCAAACTTTTAGTCCTAATTTTATTTCTTCAGTACCTGAGTCAAGAGTGTCACCACATTTTATTGCTGAGAAGCCATCAAAAGAACTTTGGATTATTTTAGCAACAC
>VZTH01008782.1:162238-222177 GCA_013397815.1 Aleadryas rufinucha | reverse complement strand
AAAGAAAATGTCTAAATAATAATAAATGTCTGCATCACACAGAGAGGGGAAAAAAAAATATATATAAATATATAAATATATGTATATATATATTTCTGATTAAGAGATTTTTCCCTTCTTAATTTGATCAGGTTTCTCTGCTTCTGACAGTTGAGGCAGACGTTTTAGCCTTTTCTTGCCATGGAGCATTCATAAATCACTCACTGTATTTCTCTGCAGTGCCACAGGTCTACCTGTGCTGGAGGATCTATCTAAGTGCAAGTGGTTCTCCAAAGCAGCTTCATCAGGCACTTGGCTAATGTGAAACATCTTCAGAGATGCTGCCCTCATCCAGGGAGGACCAAGATCATCCTAATCTCCTATATCCAGACCCAAGTGGTGCTTTGCCTTCCCCACCAGCTTCTGGAAATTTGCAGAAGTGCTGATGTTTTCCTGGTCAAGGGTTATGCCACATGCAGAGGTCCATGACCTTTTCATTCCTAGGGATACACAATAGACATGAGCCACAGGATATTTTTCTCTTTCTCTGCCCTATCCTGTCTTCCCCAGAAACCTGATGATTTTCTTCTCTTTTAAGCACAGTATCCAAGCTGGTTTATGACTTTTTGCTGTTTTCCTGAAAACTCAGCCCAGTTGTTGGCTAACACACCCAGGAGCTCAAATGGGAATGAGAGTCTTTAGATACTGTTTATTGTATAAATGGGCCTTATGTAGGGTAGCAAATTTAGGGAAATCTGGGAAGGCAAAATCTCTGTCAGAGAACACGGACAGTTGGCTTCATGAGCCATCTGTGTTGGAAAGTGTTGGAATGTGAGTGCTCAGTGCTTGTGAATACTCAGCCAGAAGAGTTGGTGTTCCAGTCCCAGCAATAACTGCAGCTGCTTGTCTTTGTTTTATAAAACAGGAGGAAGGAGAAGATCCCATCAGAACCAGGACACAAGTGGAACAACAACCTGCTGCGACCTGGCCATGTACTGACAGGAAGTTGTTCTGGGTTTTGTAGCGGCCCCAGACTTTTGTACAAGGGGCTGATGGAAACTCATCGCTCCACACTGCTGGGGAAGAGAGAAGACACTCAAGCAAGGGGCTACATCTTGGTTCCTCGAGTTTTCCTCTCCCCTTGACGGTCTTGACTCCTGTCTCCTTGAGCAAAGAGGCAGGTTTTGAAGTCAGCCCAGCCAGAGGAGCAGCTAACCTCATTCCTTCAGCTGAGAAAGTCCTTTCCATGTTGTCCACAGCTGTGATGAAAAGAGAAGTCCCTCTCAGAGACTGAACTTATCTCTCAGGAAAATACCATTTACAGGTAAGAAAACACTGTTCCCAGCAAAGAACCTGGAACTTCTTCCATGTGAGGCCAGAGAAGCTTCCCTTCAGAGAGACCATTTTTGTGTGTAAAATGCAGAAGAGACTTGGCTGCATCCCACACCACGAGTCATTCAACCTCCTGCTGTTGTGCTTGAACAATGTGTCATTGTCAATATGCTTGACAGATAACAGCTGGTGGTAGCACTGATGTCTTTTGACTCTGGTGGTTCAAGGCAGACATCTGCAGCTGAGTTCAAAGTGCCTCTTGCTCCCCATTGACTGGAAGGGAAGCCAGGAATGACAAGCTCAGATGATGAGACAAAAGTTGGGTGGTAAATCCCAGTTTTGGTCCCAGATGGCAGAATGATGGGCACTAGCTACTGCAGTTAATAATTTCTGGTTTCACTAAATCTTCTCTCTGAAGGCTTTGAAAGAGCTTGCAGAGGAGAGCAACCCAAAAGTTTTGTAGTGTTCCAACCCAAAGGTTTTGTGATGTTTCCTGGCATCTTGATTTTATTTGTTTCTGTTTTCAGCTGCTTAAAATAATCCTGAGGTGCTGTTTTTTTCTGGTGGGGTATTTTGTTTCACTGTCTATACAGTGTGGTTCATATGAGCTGAACCTTCTCTTTATAGCTTCACTTGTGGATTTGGTTCAGCACCCAGGAATGCCCGAGATCCTTTCCATGCTGCATATAAATAGCGCGCAGCTATTTCGCAGTTTCATGTTCAGCTTGCAGGCTTCCAACAGTATTCCCAAACCCCTCTCTATTCCCATAGCATTCAGGTTCTTGATGTGACTCAACACGAACTACAGCAGAGGTTTATCCCAAGCCAAGAAAGCTCTGATTTGACTCCGGTGCATTGTCATCCTCGTTCCCGACGGTTGGCGTGAAGTCATCAGCGCTCAGAGCTGCTCTTGTGGGATTTTCCAGCCCTGTGATGAGTTCAGCTCCGAGGTTAAGCCGACAGCTGAGTTTCACTACCTTGGGCACGTCCAGCAGCGCTGGGTCAGTCCGTGGAAGGAAGTCAGAGAGGCTCCAGCTGGATGGATAACTAGCGGCCGGCGTCCCTCTGTCCGACAGAGATAAGGGGCTGGTTAAAACCAGGGGAATTTTTAGACTCTCTCCCAAGTGTCGCCTGTCTTTTGTTTGGCACAGGACTTGTCATGTCTCCCTTCCTGCGTATTGGTCTGTCCAACTATGACAGTGGCCCTTACCTGCCGTCCCAGGGGGAGGTGATTAACCCCTACTGTGCCGTGATGGTTAAAGAAGCCGTGGAGTCAGGTAAGTGGGGAGGGGTTAAATGCAGATGGGGGCTTTTGTAAGTCATGTCTGTGCTTTTCTGTGTCATTTCCTGCATGTAGGTAATGTGCTGGTAAACCATAGCATGAACCATAAAGTAGGTTGGCTTGGAAGAGACCTCAAAGATCATCCAGTTCCAACCCCACTTTATAAGGGTTCGTGAAGTCTTTTTTGTGTTCCAGCACAGTGCAAGTTTGGGTTTGGCATGGTCTGCCAGGCAATCTGATTTTAAGAGAAAGCCCAGCAAATCCATGTCTTCAATTTGAGGTTATTATCAGCTGCATTACAAGCCCCAGCATGTGACAGAGCAGATGAGCTGAGCTGTATTCGGTTTCACCCTTCCACAAGCAGTTGTTGGTTTGTCAGTGGGACTCCAGACAGGTGAAATCTGAGTGTGCTAAAATATTCTGGCAGGGCCATCTTTGTTAATCACATTTTTGGGGTGGGGGGGGGAACTGACAGACACAGCCACTTCCATAATTAAAAAAAAAAGGCACTCAAACAATCCAGTCTTTGCAGAGAGAGTTAATTTCCCTGTGTAATTGCTGTGCTGTGTAAAAGGTTTGAAAATGAAACCTACTGAGAAGCTGTTTGCTGTGTCTGGATCTATGGATCGTTGCACATTTTTCCTGATTCTCATCAGGACACTGATGAGTCCTCCTTCAGAAAACATCTATTATATATCTTATGCATGAAAATAATTCAGGATGAAAAGTTCCCCAGTTGTGCTTTTGAAGAATCATGAAGAGCAAGACCTTCAGTGTTAGGGAATTACACATATTGGCTGATATTTGGCTTAAATCTTTGATAAATTTCTAATTTGACTGCTGTGATTCTTTGAAAAATAAAATCCACTCAGAAATCCCTATTTATTGAGAATCCCCATGACTCTAATCCCCAGAGGATGTTAAAGTAATTTTAAAAAATTAGAATTTTAAAATAGTTCAGTATTTCACTGGGGTTCATTTTTTGTTTAACAGTCAGCATTTATCACATTGAACTTTGTCTTGCCTTAAATGATACTTTAAATAATAATGGAAGGCATTGTGAATAGTAAATCCAAAAGGAAAGAAAATACTGCGTGACAGGATATCCCTAAGATCTCACTTTTATCAGAAAATACGTTCTATTTTATCAGCTCTATACGTTCTGTGCAGAGCTTGGCTGTTTGCTTTAATGAGGCTTTTGAAGGCCATAACTCAAATTGAAATCTGTGTCAGTTGAAAAGTGAATAAAATCATTTTGGTCAGTACAGACCTATATTTATTTGTCTGACACAGAGCTGAAAGTGTTTTCTGGTATCCAACAAACACAAAAGTACTTTCTAAGGGATATAATTTTTGTGCTCCTCAGAGTCAATAATCATAATTATTATAATAATTATAGTTATTTTAATTTTTACTGTAATAATTATAATTATTTTAATTATTACTATAATAAATCCTCTACCATGAAGAAATAAAAAATTGTGTTTGAGGGAACTTTTCTCCATTAGTGAGGACTGAGCATAGGAAAAGTGACATTCTGCCATTAGGAGATTTCTGTTTGCTGGGATGTAATTTCATCTGGTTATTGCTAAGAGCGTGGTGGGACAGCCAGAGAGACTCAACACATCAGTGAACCTTCTGGGACTGGTTCACCTCAGACTCCCCTCTTAGGGTGAGCTGAAGCACCCTTGGGAGGTGTTAATCTGCTGCTGCTGGAGGGTGTTTAAATGTGTGGAATGCCAACTTTACCTTAAGGGGAGTCAGAAAAGTGAGGCCACCGCAGGATCCATCTGCCCTATAATTCCAGGATATTGATGTCTGAGCAATCCCAGCCTGAGGAACACATCCATGATGAGTGTGGTGAATCACACCCTGGAAAAGCCCCGTGCTCTCCCCTGACCAGACAGACCACTCAGAGGTCCGTGTCTGACGTGCAGGGAGATGAGCCTGACTCTAAATGCCAGGAATTCTCTCAACATGACCATTCCAAGGAGCTGTCATGCTCTAACAGGCTTCAGGAAGGCAAAAGGTCTCCAGAGAAATATTAGCTGAATATATTTGAATGGACTCATTGAGGTTGGGAAAGACCTCCAAGAACATCGCGTCCAGCTGTTAATCCAACACTGCCAGTTCCACCACTAAACTGTGTCTTATCCCTGCTTCATGGTTATTTTTCTTTTGGTTGTAGTTTGCTCTCCAGCTCCCTGGTCTGACAAAGCACTTGCTACTCAGTCATAATGGGTTTTAGATATGTATATATATATATAGGTTCCTTGATATGCAAATTTTGGCTAAAATTTTGGCATGACCAAGGGGTAGGAGTGGACCACCTGCACAGATGGTGAGAGATGCAAATCATCCTGACCATCAGCCTTGTGCTCTGACACTTGGCCATTAAAATGTTTTTCAGGGCAAAAATGATTGCTGGGCAGGGCAGGACATGTCTAAGTGTCCATGGCCAGGTTGGACAGGGCTTGGAGCAACCTGGTCTGGTGGAAGGTGTCTCTGCCCATGGCAGGGGGATGGAACTGGATGGTTTTTAAGGTCCCTTCCAACCTAAACCATTCTGTGATTCTATGTTTAGCATTGGCAGAGTGTGGAGGTTTTTGGTTTTGTTTTTGTTTATTTGTTTTAGTTGGGTGGGGTTTTGCAAACAGAACAGTGATAGATGATAAATGTGTTTGGTTTCCAAAAAAAAGGAGTTTGACTTTGGGTTCATCCCAAAGGCTGTCCCTTGCCAACCAGCCATAATGAAAAAGTCATTGGGACAGAGGTCCCCAGGGATCTGGGAGTGATGAACATCGTCTGTGGACACAGGGGTGTCACAGCAAGGTCACCCTGAAGAATTCCAGAAGTTCTGGATAGATCTTGGGCAGCCTTTTAGATTTTTCCACTTGCTTATTTTGTAAAAGGGACCCTGGCACATTATAATAATGTCTTTAAAAAAAATAAACAACAAAACCAAACAAAAACCAAACCACACCTCCATACAGTTGGAAGTGTTACAGCAATTTATAATTGATGACAAAATATTTCAGAAATTAAATGTGCCTCTGAGATATAAAAAGAGTCTGCCCTTTAAAAGTGGCTTCTGCCTTCACAAGCCACCTGGACAAGTGCCATTTTGCCACCTGCCTTGGTGACATTTGCTAAATGAAAGATCCTGCTCCGTGTTTGAACTCAGCAAAGCCTCCAGGAAAAGCACTCCCAGCTACAGTGGAAGCTGCTCCCCGGGAAAGGCAGTTGCTATTTCATTTTTCAGGAACCCGGGGTTAGATTAATCCCTGGCAGAATTCCACAGCCGTCAGCGGGGACGCACCAGGGGTGGCTGTCTGATCCCACATATCGGGCAGTTCAGTCACATTCCAGGGTTTGTTTATTTAAGCCTGGTGTTCTGGAGTGCAACGCAAACGAAAGCACTTGTTTTGCAAGTGCTGTGTTTCACATCTGTGGGTTTTTTCACTGATGCAGCAAAGAAATAATGGTCCTTTACTGAGATTTCTGTTTTCCGGGATGCTGGGAAGTTTAAGTCTCATTTTTGTCCCTGATTTTTTGTGCTTTTTATTGAAAGAGTGTGTTGGATATATATGTGCATATATATATATATATATCTATCTCTGAAGTGAATGAATGAAGTCTGCAGACAATGAGCTCAGTATCGGATTGCCTCAATCTACATATGTGAAAACAACCCTGTGACAGAGGTGGATTCACCTTAGACTGAGGTGCTCTGAGCTTTGGGGAAATCGAATTTGTGCCTAAAATTTAGCTGCACAACTGCTCATCACACCAGGCAGGAGGTTGAGAAGTTGTTTTACACTGCAGGAATGATCTGGGGACCAGATCATTACTCCCAGGGAAATAGTGGAGGAACCATCGCTGAAAGTGTTCAAAAACTGTGTAGGTGTGGCACTAGATCGATGCCTGAAGAGATCATCAAGATGATATGGTTTAGTGGGAAAGGTGGGTTTTGGGTGAAGTTTGGACTTGGTAATCTGGGAGGTCTTTTCCAACTTTAATGATTCAATGATCTCCGCTCGGTTTGTGATGCAGACCAGTGCTGATGGTCAGAGCTTGAATCGAATTTATGTGATGGAACCAAGTGCAGAACTGCTTTGTGAGAGCCAGGTGTTGGGTCATGGGGTGGAATTTCAGCCAGTCAGTGCTGACTGCAGGATCCTGTCCTCAGGAAGCTGCACCTCAAATGAGTCTACTGAGTGTAGTTTATGTAGAAGTTCTGGCAACCATTTCTCCATGCACAGGGTGGTCAAGGGAGATTTTTGGTATAATCTCACAGCCCTGACATTTGTTCTTTCCCCAGTAAACATTCTCTCATTTCCTGAGGTGAATATCACACAATCAGGAATCACTGTTTCCTTTCTTTTCATTCTCTTCTGCTTTCCATAACACTGGAGCTTATTTTCCAGTTTTAATCTATCCTGAAGGTGTGGCAGAAGCCTCAGATATCCTGGAGTTCCTGCCTGTGTAAATCAAAGCTGAGCAGAGGGAAGAAACCTGAATTAGTCCTTTCATTTAGGGAAAAATTTTCTCCAGCAAAAGTCACCTTCCAGGCTATCAGCTGCATGTTCTTTTCCAGCTGTGTGAGATGAGGGAAATGCTGGGATTATTGGAAGTAGGAGCAGGGTCTTGAGACAGGGGTCACAGGTCTGCTGCTTTTTTTCTCTTATTCCTTCAGCTTCAGCATTTGGAGGGTAAACATTTGCAGAAGGTGACTGTGATATAGAATTTACCTTGAGTAAGCATCCAAGACTTTTACGGGGCTGTATGAAGTAAAACTGGCTCTGTGAGATAAATAAATCTGGCTGAGACTCTTTTCAGAGAGACCCAGTTAGAGAGAACCCTCTGTGAGCCTCAGAGGTACCCATTCTTTTACCCACCACCATTTTAAGATGCTGTGAAGGAAGAGGAATTAAAGCATTGGGGAAAGTTTTCTTCGTTGAAAACTCTTCATCCCTGTGGGATGGTTGCAGGTCTGCAAGACAGTTCATGTTTTAACATCCCTTAGTTGGCTACTGGGCTGGACATGTGCTCCAGCTGAACCTTAATCCCAAAGTGCACCCAGCTTTTTGGGGGTTTGAAGCAAACCTGCCTCATTTTGCAGTGCCTTGGGACAGATGATAAACACGGTGGTTGTCTGGGATGAGACTCATCTGATTAGAAGTGAATATTTATGGTGTTGGAGTCTGCATTAGAGATCTCCTCAACAGAGCTGATGGAGTCTAGGGTGGAAATGACATTTTTTAGGGTAGATGTCTGTATTTGGTAACATGAACTGCCCTTGTTGCCTTTCTCTGGTCTTAAAATAAAGAGCCAAACACAGTTAAGGGAAAAGGGGTTTTTACCTCAGTATTTATTTAAGGATCTTTAAAGGTGCATTACTTCGTCCAGGTGGAATGCGCCGAAATGCACGCTCACGATAAATCACGTATACAATTTATAGGCCTTGCAAATTAGCATATCTATCAAAGATTCTCCAATGAGAGGCTTGAATGATCCCCCTGTCCCAAGGAATTCCCCCCTGGATGGGCCTGTTTTAGTTTACAGGATGTGTTTTAGAAGGGACCTTGGCTTTTCAGGATAGCGTAGGGCTTTTTGGTTTCCAACTGCGAGGTTTCCAGGATGTTTGGTCTCTTGGCTTAATGGAATATTAGGGCTATGCTAAGTTATTGGGCTGGAGGAATTACAAGTATGTATGTTAGAAGCACTGAGGATACATAAAAGCTATATAAGAGGGTATATAAAAGGTATATAAAAGAAAAGGCAAAAAATCATAATGGCATCACCCTCAGTGCATGGATTTGTATTCTCCCTCTTGGCAGAGAATGGCCAAGTGTACGTGCAGAAGAAGCCCACCATGTACCCGCCCTGGAACAGCACTTTTGATGCCCACATCAACAACGGCCGGGTCATGCACATCGTGGTCAAGGACAAAAGCGCCGAAATGGTCTCGGAGACCACGGTGGAGCTCAAGGTGCTGGCAGAGAGGTGCAAAAAGAGCAATGGGAAGACAGAGATATGGGTGAGCATCACTATCTTCTCCTGCAGGATGTGCTGGGTTGCTGCTGCAGGGTAAGGGGATGGCTTGTGTCCGTGCCAGGCTGTGGCTGTCACCAGCAGGACAGCAGGGACTGGCTGCCACCCAAGGAATAATGTTGAGAGACTACTTGGGTGTGACTTGAGGGAGAGACTTGTCAGAAGAGAAGAGCGTGGCACTTTTATTTTACCTGCTGCTGCTGTGTTGAAATGTGCCCTGTGCTAGTGAGGATCCTGCTTCAGGTGAGCTGTGCCCGCGTATTAATCTTTGCTGAGGAAACCCACTGGGAACAAATGGTAGTATGAGTGGCTGAACATGAGTTATTTTATGTTCTCTGGGGAAACAGCTTTAAAAATTTAATCTAATGTCAAGTAGCTGATTCACAGCCGCCTGAGTTCAGAGTTAAGTCAGAGCAACTCCTTAAAAATCACTGAAGTTACAGTGAAGTAAATTTGCACAGTCCTCACAAGAATGCTGAATGTAAGTTTGTGTTCCCTGGTAGTCCAAGCAGGAAAGATCTTGACAGAAGTCTTTAAAATGTACTGTCCAGATTATATCTAGTCCAGTGGATTCAGGTTTCCAAAGGCACTTATGGATGACAAGTCAGGTAGGTGGGAATTGCCAAGTCCAGTGGGAAGGCCCCCAAAAAAATGCCTGAGTAAGCTTATAGCATCCCTCACATTGACTGTAAAGAAGTTAGACTTGCAGAACTGAGTGCCTAAAAGATTTAAGCATCAGCTGTCTGAAGCTGGCTGGATTTTCTGAAGTGCTCCCACTTTCCTCTTGCAGGATCCATTGGGAACAAGTTTTCTCTATAGATAGTGCTGCTGCTAATCTGGTGTGTAAAAACCTGCCTACATCTTCTGTGGTTTAATCACATTCATCTCTCCTATCATGCTGCTCTGTGTGTTTGATATAACCCTCCTCTCTCTGCAGTTGCTCCTACCCTGCCTTGTTGCCTCACATGGGTATGAGCAACCCAAAAATTAGCATTCATTGATATTCATCAGTTCCCACTGGGAAAAGGAGATCGCTTGAAAGTCATCTGAAATGATTTTTCCTTCTTTGAATGACTGTTTAATGGACTTTTTTTCTTGTTTTTCACTTATCTCAACCAGCTAGAACTGAAACCTCAAGGGCGAATGCTGATGAATGCAAGATACTTCCTGGAAATAAGTGGCAAGTGATTCTGTTTGTTAATTTATAGCTGTGATTTCTGGGCTGTGGGGCAGACGTGGTGTCTTCACTAAAAGCAGTGCCTATGTTATTACTGACTGATCCATTACAACAAACATAACTGTTTGAAACGAAAACTCCAGAAAAGTAATTTTTATGGTGTGGTGGGGATGGAGACTGACTATTCTTCTGTGATTTGCAAGGCAGATTTTTGGCTGGTTCACCACTAAATGGCAGATATTCCCATTATGCTAAACAAGACAGAATAGATACATAAGAAGCTGGCTCCTTCTGAAATCATTGTACTTTATGTACTGCAAGAAATACATTGAGGGCTGGAGTGAGTCCAGGGAAGGGGATGGAGCTGGGGAAGGGTCTGGAGCACCAGGAGCAGCTGAGGGAGCTGGGAAAGGGGCTCAGCCTGGAGAAAAGGAGGCTCAGGGGGGACCTTGTGGCTCTGCACAAGTCCCTGACAGGAGGGGGCAGCCGGGGGGGGTCGGGCTCTGCTCCCAGGGAACAGGGACAGGAGGAGAGGGAATGGCCTCAGGCTGGGCCAGGGGAGGGTCAGGTTGGATGTTAGGGAAAATTTCTCATGGAAAAGGCTGCGTTTTGCTTTGTTGAAGAAATGGGTTGAATCCAAATACTCTCCCATTTTCTTTGCCAAAATTCTCATACCCTCAGGTGTAGGGTTAAGCTGTGAGGTGCAGATATCTGGAAAGATCTTCCATTCATAGAGACAGAGAAACACTGAAAGCAACCATGGCCATGCTGATATTTTCTGAACCATCCCCACCTTTAATATAGATTGGACTGCTGTTGTCTCCTTGTGTGTTATAAGGCGTCAGAGAGGCCAAAGCATGGAAAATGCAAGTTGTGCTTCTATTGCAAATACCAAGATCAGCATCAGATCACACAGAGGGCCAGCTCCCACAGATTACCTGTGTGACTCGCTGTGCAGTGCAGGAGTGAAACAAAGCAGGGATTGAGTTCCTGTGTGAATATCAGATTTGTAGGCACAAGCATGTGTAGAAGAGCATGAGTGCATGTGGAGTCAGAATTGGTTTGTTTGCTGTTCCAAAGAGTTTAAAGGTGAGCTGTGAATAACAGCAAGGGCACAGCAAGCAGCAAAGCAAGTGTTGGCATGGAAAAATAACAACAAGAAGAATATCCTAGAGACCTAAATATCTGCTTGTTGACACACATGTATATGGACACAGAAAGGATTCTGTTAAATACCTATATGTATATATATATATGTGTGTGTGTCCATATATCAGTAATTATTAATTTTTATGTAATTTCATCTTTTTTAGGCATGCTTCTTCGGTGCCATACAAAGTATAATGTTTAGATTATCTCTCCTTGGGAAAATTTTGCTCTACATTTCAAAAGCAGCATTATGAATAGTCAAGGGAGCTCAGAGTCCCAAGTCTGAAGTCCTTTTTGTGTAGGAATGATGGATAAAAACCATCCAAATTAGACTCATGTGGGTTTCATAACATTATATTTCTTTAAGTAGTCATTCCCATGAGTGAATCATCAGCTTCAGTCACGTAGTATTTGGGCAACTGCGTTTTCTCAAGGCACCTGATCAGGGCATGGTACACTTAAATATCTCTCCTCTCCTCCCAGATGCAAAGGACCTGGCTGACTGCGAGACTGAAGGCTTCTTCTCCCTGCACCAGCGCAGGGGAGCCATCAAACAGGCCAAAATCCACAATGTCAAGTGTCACGAGTTCACAGCCACCTTCTTTCCACAGCCCACCTTCTGCTCTGTGTGCCACGAGTTTGTGTGGTAAATGAAAACAGATCTATGCTGCTTCTCCTTTTAACCCCAGGAACCAGTTCTGGTGTCAGTGTGGCACTTGGGAACATGGTTTAGTGTTGGACTTGGCAGATCTGGGTTAGTGGTTGGACTCGATGATTTTAAAGGTCTTTCCCAACCTAAAGATTCCGTGGTTCCCTGATGAATATCTGTGCTCCTGCTGTAGGATCCTTGGCATCTCATGTGTAGAGTTATTGCACCAATTCAGGGATGTGGTTTGCAGTTGTAATTCCAACTGGGAAAATTCCCTTCATTTTTTAATTTATTATTTACAAATATTTTTGGGTTTGGCCAAATGCACAGGCATTTCTCATCTGTCCAGTTTGCTGTTTGAATATTGAAAACTCAGAATGTGAATGTGTGCTGAAAAAGCTGTGAGAACAGAGAGTCACTCCACCATTAGACTGAATGAAGATAATGAGATTAAATAAGCTCTACAAAGAGTGATAAAAAAGCAATTTTATTCTCACTCTTTCGTAAATGTTGCTCTCCTTTCTTCTGCTGAGGCATTCAGACAACTCAGAATTAACCACTTCTCTGTTTATTTCAGGGGTCTGAATAAACAAGGCTATCAATGCAGACGTAAGAAAGTTTTTTTGAATTTTCTTATTGTCATTATTTACTTAATCTTTTCTTAAGGAATTTCTTTATTAACATCCTGACACGTTTGCTGTTGCAGAATGTAACGCTGCCATTCATAAGAAGTGCATTGATAAAGTAATAGCCAAGTGTACAGGATCAGCAATCAATAGCAGGGAAACAATGGTAGGTGGTATTATTATTATTATTATTACTATTATTACTATTATTACGATTATTACTATTACTACTATTATTATTAATGATTATGCTCAATTTTTAAAATATTGAGTGCATTCAGATCTCTCCTACATCACTGCGAAGCAACTTTTGATGAAGCAGAAGGTCCTGCTGAACTAAGGACTCTGTGATCTGATCTGTGCTCTTTGCTTTTTATGTTCCCAGGGGTTTCATTACCTCCTACTGAAGATTTACTCAAATGCAGCTGCAGAATAAGCAGTTGCTGAATCAGAACTGACATTTTTCTAATGCATAAAGTATAACTCAGAGGGAAGTCATGGACATGAGGTGGAGATTTACTGGAGAAAACTCTTCATTATGCAATATTAGGCTGGACATCAGGCTGAATTTTCAGATTTATGCTTGAGCATCCCATTCTGTGTTATCTGAAGCAGTCAGTGGGCGATCTGACATCTCCTCTATTATTTGCTTTATTTTTGTCATATCAGTTTGTTCTAAACTTTGCTTTTTGGTAGGCAACCAGAACAAGAACCAGAACCTGATAGGACTATTCCCTTTCCCTTGTGTCCTACAACTTCTGTTTACTCTCAGTCCCACCCTGGCTCCTGTTCTCCTTCTACAATTTTTAGAGATGAGATTCCTCTCACTTCTCTTCTGACATCTCCAGGGTAGATGTAATGAACTTTGTCATCACCTTTCACACTAAAAGAATTAGAACAGGCTCTTCCAAGGAGTGATTCATGACAACAAATGTAGCCATCCACTGCAGAATGAGGTGAAGAATTTTTGAAAGTACCAGTGGTTTCCCACTGAGCGTTAGGGGAGCCTGGGTATGTAAATGAGGCACAAGCAGTTCTTTGGTCAAGGCCAGGGATGAAATGACCCAATTTCCTCTGAATTGCAGTTATTACATATCAAAATTTGGGTTTGTGTGCCTGATAGACAGTTTCTGCTTGGCAGTCATACCCAAGGATAAGAGGGCAGTAGACAAACCAACTTCTGTGGTGCACGTTTGGTTTTCCACGCGGAGCTGAGGTGGGAATGAGGAGTGGATTTTCAGCCTGGCTTTTGCCTTGCAGTTCCACAAGGAGAGGTTCAAGATTGACATGCCCCACCGCTTCAAGGTCTACAACTACAAGAGCCCCACCTTCTGTGAGCACTGTGGCACCCTCCTCTGGGGCCTGGCACGGCAGGGGCTGAAGTGTGACGGTGAGTCCCTGGTGAAGGTGGCACCAGCTGAGCACGGGAGGGGTCGTTGTCTTTGGAGGGTGGCAGTCTGAAAATCCAAATTTCATTTATCACCCTTCTTTGCAAAGCCAGTATAAGATGGCACCCAGGAGTGTGAAGACGTAGTCTACAGGACTATCCTTGGATGAAGATCATTCTTCAAGAATAAGGACAACTGTCCATGTACAGAGAGATATTTGATCCAGAAAGACAATGAGTTGCTTCCTAAAGAGGCAAAGAACATCACAGTGACACTGTTATCTTCCCCAATCACCCCCAGTATCAATTTGCAAGCTCTATTTCCACTATCAGACCCAAAACACTTCACTGTCTTCATAACCCTACACCATTGGGAGGATCCTGTTCTGTGATTACAGTTTATCTCTGAGTTAATGGACGGTAGAGTTTTGGTAGCCTGTACCTGCTAAGGCTGATGGATGTGGAAATGCAACCTCTGGCCAGAAGAAAATACATAAATAGTCTCCACAGAGAACTAAAAAATGACCTGAATGCCATCTCAAGAGACATTTGAACTCTTTAAGTGGCTAAATTCTGCCCCTGGCCAACATTAGTGCATGTTCCTGCCCAACCCTTTACAGCCTTTGTTGTCCTGACACCTCCTGTTCTTTCTTTCTTTCAGCGTGTGGCATGAACGTCCACCACAAGTGCCAGACAAAAGTAGCAAATCTTTGTGGAGTTAACCAGAAACTAATGGCTGAAGCTCTGGCAATGATAGAGAGCACTCAGCAGGTAAATAGTTGAACCCTTTTGAGATGCTCTTCTCATAAGCAAAGACCCCTTCTAGATCTTGGCTTTTGTGAGTCACACTCAAGAAGCCACAGTGTTGTTCATAAGCTTGGCACGTGACTTTTGGCCCAAAAGTTTGCTGCTTTCTGTGCCCCAGGCTCGCTGCCAGCGTGACAGTGAACAGATCTCCAGGGATGGACCTCTGGAAATCGGCTTCCCTGTTCCTGTGAAGGATGTGACACCACTTCAGGCCTTGCCAGCATCTACAACAGGAAAAAAAGGTAACTCCTCCGGATGACACAGGGCAGCAACTTTGTTGTTATTTGTTTGGTACATGGTTAGTTGGAGGTGACACAAGTGAGGAATTTATTGTCCAATGAATGGTTCATGCATCCCTCCAGCCTAGAGCAAGACAGACCCTTTCTGATTCCAGGATATCAGTGACTTCCCAGCCACATCCCTTGGACATGGCAGAGACCCTGGATCCCAGCCTGGTTCCTTCTCTAGAAACCTGCACTTCCCCCACGCCATCCCAGCCTCTGGTGATGTGAGACACCAGCCACCACTCCTTCAGTTAAGCCCTGAAAACTCCTTCTGACCCTGTGCTTGAGCACATCTCACCCCTCCACCAGCAATAATGTGCTTATGCCCTGCTTGGGCCCCATAGATTTAAAAATCTGAGTACTTTACAGAGAAACCAAGCTCTAAATGGGATATTTGGAATCCTGATCACCATGGCCAATTTTCTTTCTGGTTTCATATTTTTGGGTGGAGGTTGACTTCCAGTAGCTTTGAAAACCATTGATAGATCCCCACTTCACTCAGCCAGGAGCTGATCTAGGTGTCACAGCCCTCTATGCTACAAGAATAGATGTCTAGGAGGGTAAATGAGAGACTGTGCCCCTTGGCCCCCAAGGAGAAATTAATGATGTCCCCATCTGTGCTTATTTTTGTTCTGTTCTGCATGTAGAACTGGCCATGCTGATGTGAATCAGTAAAGCCCCAGATGGTTTCACATCTGTTTCACGTGTGGGTCTGTTTGTCTGCTGAGTAGAGTTCTTGCAGTTCAGGGTTTTAGAACAGTTACAGCAATGGGATAAATCCAGTGAGGGACAAAATCTCTTACAAGTTCTTATAAATCCGGGTTAGTGGAGTATTGAAAAAACTCTGAGTGATTCCACTCCAGGCCGGCTGGAATGTCTGATCTGGAATGCTTCACATCCAGAGCAGGAACACAATATGAAAACACCATCCCACCTTTTCATGTATCTTTGCCTAGGGTTTTTAAAAGACCTTGAAAAAATGAAACCATGCCATAATAGCAAGCAGCAAGAAGGACTGGAGAAGACAAGTGGCCAGAAATTAAGGGTTTGGTGCCACAAAACAGAAAGACAGATGAAGGAGATTGTAAAGTGGTTTCTAAACAAGAAAAAAAGCCACTGAAGAAGATGGAATTTCCACTGGAGTAAAGTTTCCTCTGGAGAGAAAACAATGTGGGAGCAGAGCCAATCTACTTAGACATGGTCACCACGCTTCCATTTGTTTGAAATACCCTTTTAAACCTCTAAGCACAACACCTGTGAGTGTTCTGGGGATTTTCTGCTCCTGTCCAGGGGTTTATTTGAGTGCTTTGATGTGTGTTGCAGAGCCACAAGGCATCTCCTGGGAGACTCCGGTGGAGGGCACGGTGAAGGGGGAGTCTCTCATAGAGTCAGACTTGGGAGAACAGTCCCAGGAACAGCAAGAGCATCAAGTGCAGTTAAAACTGACCATTGAAGATTTTGTCCTGCACAAGATGCTGGGGAAGGGCAGTTTTGGCAAGGTGAGTGTTGGGAGTGGGGCACCACTGCGTGCATTTGCATGTTGTTTTGTGTGGCATTAAATAACATCTGGTTTGAAGGGACACATAGGAAAAAACATGGAACCATTTAAGTTGGAGAAGACCTCTAAGGTTACTGCATCCACCAGTACCCAGCACTGCCAAGGCCACCACTAAACCGTGTCCCCAAGTGCCACGTCCACATGTTTTTTGAACACTTTCTGGGATGGTGACTCCACCAGTCCCCTAGGCAGCCTCTTCCAATGCCTGAGCACTCTTTCAGTGAAGAAATTTTTTCTAACATCCCACCTCAGCCTCCTCTGAAACAACTTGAAGCTGTTTCCTCTTGTCCTGTTGCTTGTTCCCTGGGAGCAGAGCCTGACCCCCACCTGGCTGCCCTCTCCTGTCAGGGAGTTGTGCAGATCCAGAAGGTGCCCCCTGAGCCTCCTTTTCTCCAGACTGAGCCCCCCCCAGCTCCCTCAGCCCCTCCTGGGGCTCCAGCCCCTTCCCCAGCTCCATTCCCTTCTCTAGACTCACTTCAGCCCCTCAATGTCTTTCTTTAGTGATGGATCCAAAATGGAATACAGGATTGGAGGTGTGGCCTCACCAGTGCCCAGTGCAGGTCACTGCCCTGGTCCTGCTGCCACACCATGGCTGATAAATCTCCAAGTCTTCAAAGAATCCTTGCTCTGGCATGGCTGAATCTTTAATTCCATCTTCTCCTTGCCTTGTCCTTCTCTCTGTCCCATTAGTTGCTGTCTCATGACTGCCCATGACAGGACAGGAGTGCCCCAGGTAGGGCTTCAACTTCCCCTTCTCTGCAGGTTGACAGGTCCTGGGCGTCGACAGAGAGCTGGTGGGACAGGTCTCTGTGCTGTTCCTCTTCTTAGGGAGGTGGAAGCATGAGCTGAGAAGCTGAGTGTGGATCACCTCTGCTCTCCAGAGCAGCAGGTCCCCAGCTGGGAGCAGTAACTGCGCTTTCCCAGCTCTGATCTGTGCTGGAGCCTGAAGCAAATTTTGCAACAGCCAAGAATTTGTGCTTCTGAAACAAGAACCACCTGTTTTCAGTGGATTCATTAATCCTGATGAATTGTGGATTGTTCCTCCTCGTTGCAGATATTCCCTGGAAGGGGACTCATGTTACTCAGTGCCAGCACAAAGCTGCGTGAAGCAATTTCAGAGGGACTCACCATTGTATTTTCACAGCCAACAGGGAGAGGGAGTATCATTATGGATCACACTGCTCACATCCCACATCTTTCCAAGGGGAAAACTGTGCCTTGACAAAGGGCTGCTTTTTGCCTGCTAAATGATCTGGAGCAATTGCTGCAGCCAGTTTTTTAAAGTAGTGAAATATTTCCTGTGTTGACTTTTCATGAAAATCATAGTCATAGAATGGTTTGTCTT
This sequence comes from Aleadryas rufinucha, assembly GCA_013397815.1. NCBI lineage: Eukaryota > Metazoa > Chordata > Aves > Passeriformes > Aleadryas > Aleadryas rufinucha. The sequence goes on along the minus strand of VZTH01008782.1, from coordinate 204,548 downwards.
GGAAGGGACCTTAAAGATCATCTAGTTCCAACTCAGGGATATTTTCCTCTAGAAAGTGCTGTGTCTACTTGTCATGTCCACAGTTTGCATGGGAACCAGAGCTGAGGCATCTCGAGCTAAGCCAGAATACCCCAAAACCCACATTCCAGACTAACCTGGACTCAAGAGCATAGATATCATAGAAACATTTTTATTGGAAGGAAGAGACCTCTGGAGGTCTTCTAATCTAAACCATTCCTCAAATTAGGTCTAATGTGATGAAGTTGCTCCACTGAATGTCTCCACTGAAGCAGATTCTGTACCTTGTTTCAGCCCTGGTGCTGACATGGACTCTCCAAGCCCGCAAGCTTCTGCATCTCTCTGAAGTGCACGTTGTGGGCGTGGAGAGGATGGGCCATTTCGTGTCTTTCTGCAACAAAAACTCACCCACGAGTTTCCTGTGTTGGTGTCGCTCCTGGTGCCCTCATTTGCTTGGAGCGAGATTCACTTCCCCATAGAGGGGAGAGGGTGTGCAGATCTCAGTGCCTGAGGGGTCTCTCCAGCTCTGCGTGGTCCTGGGAGGTTGGGAGCCAGATCCATGAGGATGTGTCCCACCACCACCTCTTCAGGAGGTCTGGCATTGCCTGCCTGCTCCTTGGAAGTCACGGCACAGGGCACAAATGTAGCACATTCCCCAGTTTCCCCAGGAGAGCAGCGCCCAGCACAAAAACGAGGGTAAAAAGGGTGCCTGCAGCATCAGCACTGTGAGCATTTCTGGTCATTCAGTGCAGTGACAGAGGGAGGCTCTGGGCTCTACTCTCTGTCTGGTGCTACAAAGTGAAATGCAGCAGTAGCCAAAAGGGTAAATAAAACTTTTGTCAGGGCTAAAACATGTCAGAGCTTACTCAGTAAATAGTGTCTGGTAGAGAACTTCAAAGACCTCTTTGATGAATCTTACACATTTATTCAGTCTGTAGAAACAGGGTCAGCAGGCTGTTAGTGTGAAGATCAGGACTGCCACTGCCTTCTGGCAGGGACTTCTTTGCTCTGTGGTCGTTACAAAACCTTTCTCTTCTGCTCCAGGTCTCATTTCCCCTGCCTATAAAAATAGACAGAGGTTGTAACTACTCTGGGATATGTTTTCCCATTCTCAGAGAAGAACTTCTGCAAAAGCATGGGGCACCCACCGTGTTTGCTCAGACCTGCTAACTGGGAGGAAGGAGAGAAAGACATCTGATATAAAAACCGGTCTAAGTGCTGGTGGACATAATTTTCCAGCTGCTGAGGATCTGGTGCAGGGTATTTGCATTTCAAATGCTGACGAAGCAATATTCTGTGTTTTGTTATTTGAAGTCAGAAAACAGGAAATGTATCTCAGGAGCATTTGCATGAGGATGGTTTCTGTTATCAGAGGTGTTTGGCTCTCTGGCATGTCCTGTCCATCTGGGCATGTAAGACCCTGCTCCTGTAATTGCCAAGAACTTCTCATCCTTCCCCAGGGCTCAACTTCAGAAAACTATTCTGGGTGTAGGGAGCAAACTCAAAGCCTACAAAGTCTTTAATGGCAGAATGGAGCATTAAACATTAAGGTTTTTCAGGTGTACCCCAGTGAATTCCCAGGAGCTCAGCTCCCACCCTCACATGGCTGTTCTGAGAGGAGATAATCCCTCTTTCTGAGCAGCTGTTTCCACCTTAGGTGTTCCTGGCCGAGCTGAAGAGCACAGACCAATATTTTGCTGTGAAAGCCCTGAAGAAGGACGTGGTGCTGATGGATGATGACGTTGAGTGTACGATGGTGGAGAAGAGAGTCCTCTCCTTGGCTTGGGAGCACCCATTCCTGACTCATGTCTTCTGCACGTTCCAAACCAAGGTAAGACAAGGATCTGCCACTTTCTTCCACAGGCTGAGAGTGCTTTAGTGAAATACAGATACTTGGTGAAGGGCTTCAGCCTGCTGGGGTATACTTTGGACATGAAGTGGTGCCAAGGGAAGGTTAAGCACTTGGGAAGTGTCTCTAAACAATTTAATCTGCTTTCCCCACATTAATCTGGGGGTGGGATGGTGTGTTTGAGGATTATGGCATCCAAGACTCATTGAGGTAAAATCTGCTGTTAAAATCTGCATCCTGGTACCCTGGGCCGAGGATGTTCAAAAGCCACACCCACAGTCAGGGTAAGGATGTGACCACACTGACATGCTATCTGAATCTCTTGGACCATGAAGCATTGTGCTGCAGCTAGCCTGATCAAAGCCAACTCAAGAATCCCTGGTTTTGGAGAATAAACATGCTGTCATTCACTTCTTTGCCTCCAGTTACTGTTAAATGGCATCAGGCACTGGTGGTTCTGCAGTTCAGAGGGGCAGCACAGAGCATCACCTGAAATCTCACTTGTGACTCCAAACCAAAACTGAAGTGACATTTAAGTAATACACATATTTTCATGGCCCTACAGGCCAACATCCACCAGCTACTTGGCTTTCCAGAGCTTTTCCTACAGCCACAACCAACAGTCTTAACACCAAAGCACACTCAAGGCCTAGAAGGAAACAATGGAAGTTTGAGAGTTAGTCTCGTCTGTCCAACCTACTCAAACCATTCCTGAGAGATGATTGATATCTGTTTGCTCAAATGCAGAGCAGCACTGTCTTGTGGGTGCCTGTTCAGGGTTTTTTTAGGATGCTCCCAGTCCCTGCTCAGCCCCAGGATTCAGTGGCACAAGCCACTGCTCAGTGTGAGGTTAGGACCTGCTCAGTGAGAGACTCCTCTGCAGGGTCAGGAGAAACAAGTATAACCCCTGTGGTATATCCCAATCATCTGTGGGATGTGGCACCTGTTTAAAGACAGGTTACATTTATAACAGTGTCTGGGAACTGCTGTAGGTGATGTGACACCGTGCCCAGGCATTCATGTTTAACCCCTTTGGGACTGACAGTGAGGATAGTATGTCCTGGGAATGGATCCTTGCCTGGCAAGGAAAGGAATTAACTCCCTGCTTGAGGGGAGCTGGTTTTCAGAGGAAAATATAAATGCCACAACTCCAAAAGCAAAGAAAATCAAGGTTTAATTGAAGAGATAAAACATTCACAACAGCCACAGTTCTATAAGGGGGCCTTTACTCCAGGGAATGCTGCCTGTATCTCCAGAGGGATGCTGACTGAGGCCAGCAGCTGAACCACACTGTCTGTGCTCCAGCCTGGTCTGGAAGCTGTAGGTCAGGTTCAGGATGGACACAGCAGGGACAGTCTGCAGCTCTGGGTTCAGGCAGTGCAGTCCTGCAAGCGTCCCCTTCCCTCACGAGACCACGGCAAAAAGAGGAGAGACCACATGGAGTCGTGTCAGGATCCAGGTGGGATTTACTGACCATTTAAGGGAGTGCTTCCAGCCATGGAAAACCTGAAGGATTGAAAAGCAATGAGTGCCTGAAAAATTCGTAGTGTCAGGCTCGAAAACCCTGGCAATTTATTTCTACACTTACGGGCAGCAGCACGGAATTGCCCTCCTGTCATGGGGAAAGAATCTCCATCCACCTCATCCCAAGCCCTCATTGCCCCTTAAAGCTGTGTGATGTTCCCATCTTGCCCCCAAGTTCACAAGAAGAGAGGCTGGAATGGGGCTGCCCAGGCCAAAGCTGCTCTGGGCTCTGATTGATTTTCAGCTCCTGGTTTTTTCCCCTCTGACCTTTGCAAGCCAGCAGCGATCGCTCAGTGCGTGAAAGTCACCCAGAGCAGGGGAGCTGTGAGAAGCCATGGATGGTCTTTTGTGGCTCAAAGGACAGCGTGGTTCAGTCAGAACATCTTTTGTAGCAATCATTTTAGGATCATGGAATGGTTTGGGTTGGAAGGGACCTTAAAGATCATCTATTTCCACCCCCCCTGCCATGGACAGAAGCCACGGCACCTCTGTGTAGAGTCCCTCTATGGATTTTAATATTGAAAAATTGACATTTTCTTGTTTTTTAAAGTTTCACTGGATAGATAAGTAATTTCACACAGAAACATATGTGCCAATGCCTTTCTGAATCCCTCATGCTTTGGCTTACCTGAGCTGCTCCAGGTGCTGAGTGTCTCTGCAAAGGACAGTAAAAACAGGAATATTCCTACACCAAAACAAGGACCTCAGTAGTCCACATGTTTCCAGAGGGGAAAAAAAAGTCCTGTAATCTGTTGACAGCGCTCTGAGCTCAGGGATGAGTTTCTTCCTCACTTCCACCCAGGTAATGAGTGGCTGCTCAATTATATAAAGCTGGACAGCCCCTCAGACAGGTTTTAGTTGGCACCAGGCACTTGATGCCCCTCTTTATTCCTGTAGAGTCAGAATGATCAGTGTTTTCAAAACTCAGAATACTTTTCTTGTTTTACTGCATGAGAATAAATGCTAGCCCATGGTGGGGTTTTTTTGTTCAATCTCTTTTTGAATTCGTCTGTTTTATTTTACTGCAGTCATCTTTGTATCCAGATACTCAGCTGACATAATTACATAGTGTGAATTTTAACAATAAGCTCAGAGAGCTATTCTGCTGTATTTGATTTGAAGGGATGCTGTTATGTTAAAGAGGAGGAAAAACATGTTTATAGTTCTGTGAAATCCCAAAATCAGTAATGCCAAAACAGTGACTAGCACCCCAGTGCTTATGTTTTATTCTTTTTTTCATTTCACTGATCTTCTGCCATAAAAACAGGCTTTCCCTTTTTGAAAGTCACTTTTATTTCTAACTGCTTCTTTACTTCATTGACCAAGTTTTATTAACACCCTTTACCTAAATGCAAATTAAGTCTTGTGGCATTTTGACTTGTAGCACAAAATAGTAACAGAGAAGTCTATCTCAACCCGAAAGAGAAGCAATTGTTACTGCAATTTAAAAGAAAATGTTACAGAAATGTTTATTTTCTGCTTTACTGTTGTATTATATGTTTTCTCCTGGTGGTGAGCCTTTTTCACATGCTCTGTTACCTTCGTGGGCTTGATATTGACTGAAAAATCTCATACGCTGGCAGGAAGGAGAAAAAAAATTGTAAAATAGGAGTGTGGTCCTAATTCGAAAATTCTTAGGCTCTGTTTTCCATGAGTATTTTCAGATTTCTCATCAAAATATCTCCTCAGAGGTTACTTCAATTCCTGAAATTATTTTTTTTTCCAAGTACAATTTCAGTTTTCTTCTCTCTCTAACTGGCTGTTGACCCTCTGTTGGGGGTGATACATCAGCTTGAAAACATCGGTCCATCCTCGTAATATTTTGAGCTTGGAAAAAATCTGATTCAAGGCCAAATTTGAACCAGCTGACGGGAAATTTGAGGAAAGCTTTGAGGATTCTGCCTCTTGCAACCAACAGGCAGGAAAACTGGCAAGGTCTTGTTCAATCCTGGCCAAAATTGCAACGTGGTTTAGCAGAAATAGCAGCATCTCAGCAGAGCTTTGGGATTTCTACGAGGTTGTGCCAGAGAAGGTGTGAGCAGCTGTAATTATAATATCAAGTATATGAAGTTTTTGCAAGACTCTTCTAGGTGGTGTCAGCCCATGTGGTGTGAAGAGGGGGAAGGCATTGGCCAGGAAAAGAGGAGGACGGCTCACAACTGGATTGGGTTTTTTTAAGTGATAGATGATTGCCATATTCAATGCACATATTGTCATTGCCTTCCCGTTGTCCAGCCTGAGGAAAACCAGCCCAAAATGCATTCAGCTTTGCCTGAGATTTCTAAAAATCTGCAGTCTAGCTGCACTTTATCCTGAAAAAAATGACTTCTTAAAATAAAAACATTAAAATTTTTTGGCTGTTTTTCAACTGCTAAAATATTTATGTTTCACAAATCTGTCTACTTTTGTTTAGTTTTTGGTCTGGTGATTTTTTTTTTTTTTTTTAATCCGCAAATCTCCAGACAAATCTTTTTCTAGCCTTGAGAGAATTAGTCTCTCTCCAAGATTCTGCTGGATGCTGATAGGGAAAACCACTTCCTCTTGCAAGACACGGGCTGATAGTACCTCAGTTTATCAGTGAGTGATGGACTCTGTCTGCTCTGAGTGTGAGTAAAGGTCTTGGGATCTCCGAGCTCGACTGTAAGGAGCTATTGCCAGCCAAGTCTGCACCTTTATCTCTGCAGATGTGTTTTATTTATGTGTATAAACGTATTCCTGTGCTTTGTACCAAGCAGATGGGCACACCACGCTGAGCATCCCAAATGAGCAGCTTGACACGCAGTTAAAAATGCTGACAGTGGGAAGATCAGAATGAGGAATAAATAGTGAGATCAGGGACTGGACTGGATTATTGGGCAGCTGTAAGAAATGCTGCCATCTCCAGAAGATAGGCAGATATTACACAAGATGGGGGGGAAAATCTCTTTAAACCAGAGAATAGAATTAAACCTGTGATTGCTCTGGTGCAAATTCCAGTGCAGGTGAATGCCTGTAGTCACCTCCTAGCAAGGAGTAACCCTGTGTTAACTGTTCCTCATGGCAGCAGACACAGTGAGGACTGCATTGCCCTCTTTCCCACTGGATGGGATGCTCTGATGGGATTGCAACACTGGGTGATGAGGTGGAAAAGGCTGAGAGGCTTTTGGCTGCCAACTATCCCATGAAATAAAATAGATCCAAAGTGTGGATCAGCACCCAGACTGTGCTGAGCTGCATGAAAAGGTGAGACAAGAGCCAGCTGCAGGAATTGCATCATGCCCAGCCTTTTTCTTTTGGCCAGGGACAGCATAATTCAATGGGAATGCAGCAGGATTAGGTCTGGGATTAGGTCTTAATCTGGAGCCTTGTCCATGTGGAGCCATTCGTTAGGGTAACTGCTCTAAACACAGGTAAAGTCACAATGTCCTGCAGCATTAATTGTTCTGACATTCTTCCTCCTGGAAGCCCTGGGAAAAATACTTTTTTGTCCTCAGTAAATGGTGTTAAATTGTGTATTTGTATGTATGCAAGCGCTTTCAAAACGCAAAGAAAACAAAATCTGAAAATCTCTGCAGAAAAGTGCTCTGGAGGGCTTCCAGCTGGTTAAAGGATTTTAAGAGCCTGTTAAAGGACGTACCTTCAAAAGATCAATTTAAATGCTGCCTGCTTTATACTCATTGTTTATAAAGTTGAAAGCATCTCTGATAGTGACTATTCATTCTCACAGCAGTCGCAGCAGAGCAGGAGCAGGTTGGTTTAACTCCATCCCTGCCGTGTCCTGGGCAGGCAGAGGGAGCAGGTGGCTCTGTGGGGAGGAGCTCAGCTCAGCACAGGCACTGAGGGATTGAAAGGGCAGGAAATTGAGTTCTTGCAGTAATCCAGGCTTTCAGCACCTGGCTGGACTGGCTTAGCTGGGGAACTGTGTTGTTTTGTGTGCAGGAACTCTGTTATTTTGTGCAGGACACACAGCTGCCATGTCGGTGTTGTGCAACATCATGCTGTAGGGCTCTGTCTGCTGTAGGAGCAGCACTTCACCTTCCCACAGGAGGGTTTGTCCTGTTCCCTGTGCTGCAATGGAGAAAGCCCCTGGAAGATGGCCTGGAAGTAGGGAATGACTGATACATGGATGTTCTCAAGCCAACCGGTGCCAACTACATCAGGAGGTGTTTGGACAATGCTCTCAGGCACATTATGTGATTCCCAGGGATGTCCTGTGCAGGGCCAGGAGTTAGACTTTGATGATCCTTGTTGGTCCCTTCCAACTCAGAATTTCTATGGTTTTATAACTACCCTGGTGCACTATCCACCCTGAGTGCAGGAAGTGCCTTTCCAGTCCCCCTCGAGCTCTGTGGTTGTTAAAGATTGTCCCGAGCTCTGCCATGAGACAAAACTTTTTCTGTTGTGTGAGTCCAGAACCGTGACCAAAAGTTTGTCTTGAGCATTTGCTCTCCAGGGATGCTCCCACGGGTAGTCAGCAAGTTGTCTGTCACCTGTCTGCAGAGCAGAGGGGCAGGACACTCTTTCCAAGCCTCCTGCAGAGCTGTGTGGGTCTCACCACTGAGGAACAACATTCCTGCTTGTTTGCTTAACATCCACAGGCAGGACCATTGCAGGGGATAAGGGCATGGCAGAGCCTTGAGAAAGAGAACCACAGAACGGTTTGGGTTAGAAGGGACCTTTAAAGGCCATCTAGTCCAAGTGCCCTGCAGTGAGCAGGGACATTTTCAACCAGATAATACCCCTTTAACCCCCCCTTGCCTGCTCCAAGTGCTGACAGACTCCAGAGCCTCTCAGCAGCAGGCAGGAGCCATTAACTTTCCCAGGACAAGAGGAAGTGAAGTTGGAGCCTGTCTGCAAGAACGTCCTCTGCACCACTCTAACCCTTTGACCTCTACAGCTCTCTTGAATTTTCGGTGGTTTCAAGAACGGGTTTTGCCACTTCCCATTTTTAACGTGTTCTGTGGCTCTGTAGATCTCAGGTTTAGGAAGCTGACTCCAGTAACTTGCTGCACTTTGCCCTCCTTGGTTACACCTTACTACTCATAATGATGTAGGGCTGATCTCAACCAGTTCTCCTCCACGAGCTATTCCAGACATCTGCACTTTTCAAGAAGCAAGGGGAACTTCCAAGCCCCAAAGGAGGAAAGTCAGAGTGATGCTGTTTGTCTTTTCAATAGTGTTTATGTACCACTCTATAGCACCTGATACATCATAAACTTCAGCACCAAACATGCCTAAGTTTGTATTCTCCAGCTTCATAGCTCAAGGCATTTGAGCAACAGGGTCTGTATGTTTGGATGTAAATTAATCTGAGGGGTTGTTCCACCTTTTCTTCCCTCAAGGATGCTGCCAAAGTCCCCAGTTTCAAGTCAGAGTCCCTGGTTCAGTTAAACAGGTGCATCAGATGGTTGCTCAAATCCACGAGCAAGCAGAGCATGGCTGCTCATTCTGCTGAACAAATATGGTTTTCAAGTTACAGTTAGAGATGTGTGGTAAGGTGTAGCCAAAATCAGTGGGCTTTATAGGGAGACTGAGGGATTTTTTCCTTCCCAGCCCACTAAAGCTGAGTCTGGCCCATTTCAAGACCCATGAGGTTTCTTCAGTCCCAGCAGGACACGTGGTTGCTGGTGTGTTGTTGGCTAAACCCCATCACCTCCCTGTGTACCTTCCCAAAGAGCATCTGTTCAAGTATTTTCCTGAATGGGCTCCTGAGCTCACGTTGCTTCCAGGATTTATACATTTCTTCACTAAATTTCCCATCTTCCTTTGGCCTTTTCACTTTCTGGAACTCATTTACATGCACAGCTCCCTGCAGATGCAAGAACTTCACGCTGAAAACCTGCACCCCTTTGGTTTAGTGACAGAATTTGTATTCTTTCCCCAGGAGGCCAGGTCTGGCTTTGAGCTTGTTGGATGACAGGTGGGGTTTCCAGTGAGTCCATTTAAATAAGAGTGCTGTAATTAAGAGGATCTGGCTAAAGAAATTGCACAAATTAGAGCAGACAGCTGTTATTTGAAAGGAACAAGCACTTTTGTGGTTTTTTAACATAGCCAGCTCTTGGCTTGCTGCCAGAGATACTCACATTAGATCTTACGGATAAAAAGTCTTCAACTGTTAAAAATATAAGTGAAAATATCTCTACTTCCCCTCCAGAAAAAATATAATGAGCAATAGGCAACACAGGGAAGATATTTATAAACTTTATAGTATAGCCTAGAGATGGCTGACTTCAGCTGTGTACAGAACAGAGGCAGGCTTTTGAGGGGAAAAAATACTGCATCCATTTTATTTTATTCCTTCATTTATGCACAAAAGGTGAGATTCCCAAAACAGAAGTTTAAGCTGGGAGCATAACTCAGTGTTCAGATCCTCTTCCTCCAGAAAAAGGTGCCCTTTCTGCTTTGTAGAGACAATTCAGCGTGGAAGGGATCAATCTAAACCAGCTTCTGCAGGGTTCTGGTGGTGAAGTTTTGGCTGATGGAGCTGTGAGAGGATCAGTGTCATGTACATGACCAACCTGGTCTAGTGGAAGGAGTCCCTGTCCATGGCAGGGGGTTGGAACTGGGTGGTCTTTAAGGTAACTTCCAACCCACACCATTCTGTGATTCCCTGATTCTGTATCAAGGATTGGAAAAGAAATCTCAGTGGTCAGTTCTGCTCATTTCAGAGAGAGATTCCATCATTTCTATGTACCATGAGGAGAGTTTTTCACTGCCCTGGTTGAGCAGTCGATGGTTGCATGCCAAACTGGAGACTGGACTTTTTTCCAGGCTTCTCTGACATGCAAGTGCTCAGTGGGTATCCAGAAATATGATTAATTCATTACTTTTCCCACCAGCAAGTTACACAGAGCAGCTTTCAGGCTTAAAATCCAGCATGTGCTTAAAACAAATTTCTGTGTCTGGCTGGTGTCTCTGATAACTTGGAAAAGTCAGGCCCATGTGCCTCCATGGAAGATGAGCAGGAATGCAGGTGACACCAGCTTGAGGTCACTCCACTGGATGGATAATGTACTGGAATGGGGACCAGAGGAGACCTAGAATTGATTTTTGCCTTTTCCACTAGTCCCCTGAGAAGCTTGTCCATCTGTCCTTCTGCTGTACAGGCACTGTAGAGTTACTGACCCCTTTCTGTGAGCCTGGAGCTCTGCTGGTAAAAAATCCACAGCCCCAGCTGGTTATTAAGTGGCTTTGCAATGTTTGCTAATGGTGTTTATACAAATCAGAGCAGGGAGTGCTCTGAGTGAGTATGGGCTTAGGGAACTAAGAGGAGAAATGAGGAATCTAAAAAGGAAGCTGCTTTCTTTCCAAAACCCTCACAGTAATAATTTCCTTCCTCTTTTTGGGTGCTTTCTGAGAGGTTTGATTTTTTTTTTTTTTAATATATAAACTTTTACCTCGCTCTTCCCCACCCCTTATTTGTTCTCACTTTGTCTCGTTCTCTAGGAAAACCTCTTTTTTGTGATGGAATACCTCAATGGAGGAGACCTCATGTTCCATATCCAGAGCTGCCATAAGTTCGACCTTCCCAGAGCAACGTAAGATGTTTATCATTGCCTTTGGGCCTGCAGGGTGCACACGAGAGAGAAGCAAACTGGGAACTTGATTTTGTTCCCAGCTCTGCTGCTGCCCTGTAGAAGAAACCTTGGGCAGATTATTTGACCTCTCTTCACCTTGCCCAGCTGCAAAGTGGGGATGATGCTTGTGCTGGAAGCAACGTCACTGTTTATCCCTGCTGTCTCCAAACTCAACAGAGACATGCAGGTCATCCCTCTGCCTCAGTGAAGGACTTGGAGGGAGTCACTTCCCATCCTCTTTTCCCTCCCAGAGAAGACTTTTGGACTCCATCCACACTGTTGATTTCACTCAGACACCACCTTGCTTCTTTACAGCATTCTGTAGCCAAGCTGCTTAAGCTGAGGTTCCCAGCCCAGTGGTCAGAGGTGAAGTTCTTGTTTGTTAGAAGTAATGGGATTTTCCCATTTTTCCCTTTAAAGTTCAAGGGGGTGTGGGGGAAACCTATCAAAAGCACAAAAGGTAAATTTAAACAAAAAATTAATACACCAAAGGAGAATTAAAAATGTATTTAACTTTGATTAAAGTAAATAGAAGAATTAGAATAAATGAAAGGTGCTTTTAATCCTTCTGCAAGCAAAAGGTGTTTTGGAAGTCAATATTGAAACTACTATAGGAATTACTTTTTATTTAATAATTTAATAAAAAAATCCCCACACCGTAATTTACATCAGTGATGATTTTTTTCAAAAGCATTTGAATGTCCAGAATTAAGGACCAATGCATTGAAGACTGAGGGAGCAGAGCTCTGCCACAGAGCTCTGGAGGGAGATATGATCCTCTGGTCTCATTCCCTTCTGGGAGAGCACTTTCATTCTTCACACTGATGCTGCCTCTTTGCAGCAGGATGTGGTGGTGTCCTTTGGGTACAAATGTGCTGAGAACAAAGACTTCAAGCTCAAAAAAAACTCTAGAGAAAGGCCACCAAGCTGCTGGATAGCCCACATTGTGAATAAGCTTTCAAAATTAGAAAAAATTTCTTCACTGAAAGTGTGGTCAGGCATTGGAACAGGCTGTTCAGGGAAGTGGTGGAATCACTGTCCCTGTAAGTGTTCAAGAAATGTGGATGTGGCACTTGGGGACGTGGTTTAGTGGTGGGTTTGGCAGTGCTGGGTTAATGATTGGACTCGATGATCACAGAGGTGTTTTCCAACCTAAATGATTCCAGAATTCTCAGATTCTATGAAAAGCAGGTCATAAATCTGAGCAGGGAAGAGGGCAGTTTGACAAGCCAGGGAGCCTGTCTGTGCTCCCCATCCCAGACTCCCACCTGCTTTTGGGAATCTCACATCACCCATCAGTAAAACAGTCACCCCAAGCCTTCTGGAGGCACTCCACACCTTCAGGGAACCTAATGAAATTTTGGCTCTTGTGGAGACAAAGTTTCTGTCCTTTTGGGCCCAGTTGAAAACGCCTTTGGGGAGCTCCTGTTCTAACTTGTGCCTTCTGTCATTCAGGTTTTATGCTGCTGAAATCATTTGTGGACTCCAGTTCCTCCATTCCAAGGGCATAATATACAGGTAATTTTACTCTTTTGTGTAATTAATATGCTAAATGCTAAACTTTTTCTGCTTTTCCCTGCAAGCACTAATGGCAACAGAGAGGCTGTTTATTGGCTGTACTTACTGGCATTGAACTTCTCTGCAGATTTCCCTTTTAAAGAGTTTGGGTGTTTTAATTTGAAAAGATAGCATAGAAAAGGCAGTTTTGATCCCTCTTTCAGAACTCAGTTCTATTTCAGTCAAAGTTAAACCCTTGGATGCATTTACAGAGTCATTCACACAGCATCCAGTACAGGCATCCTGTTTATCATATCAAGGTGTATAAGGTCAAGTTAGACATGAGAAATTTGGTACATTTACTGCGCTGGTTACCTTGGGACAGTGGTGAGAAGCTCAACTCACATAATAACAGCAGGAAGACAGTGATATATCTTAATTTTGGATTATTAACAGGTCTGTTGTTCACAGTTTAATGGGGAGGTGGGATTCATCTCACCACCGTGAATCTGAGTTATCTGTCAAGTTCTTCTTGTAGTAAGCAGAGAGCAGAGGGCATTTTTAGGTTCATCAAACCTGTGTTAAAATGTGTGTGGGAAGTACAAATTTCTGCCAGAAATTAGGCCACAGTCTGATTTCCCATGGCCGAAAGGAGAAACTGAATTTCTGGGGAGCTCTGATCAAGCTCACCTTCACGGTAAAATTCGGTTACTACGCTGCAGCCTTCTTTAAAAGCAGGAAACAAATAACTTGTCACAAACAAATGAGAAAGCTCCCTACAGCCAACGATGTTGGCTGTACCCAAAATGAGCTTATTTCAGTGTTTGTCATGTAGTATGAACATTAGAGCAAATGCTGAAAGTGGATGGCTTGCTCACAATCCATTCTCCCTTTAAAACACAAGCTTTGATTCTTATTAGTACTCATGTGGGAGCCATTTATAGTCTTTATTGACTGATGATGATGACTGCATAAACATGAGATCAATATCAGTGGCATTAAGCTAAGATGATCTCTGGGGCCTCAGCAACTTTTCTGGCTCTAATTATTATTCTCGATGAGTGAAGGGAAAAATTTTCTGAAGTGCCCAAATCACTTGGCCATGTCTGTTATTTTTAGCCAGTCTTCTCAGAAAATCTGATTAAAAATATCTGCAGGACATGGTGAGTTTCTGGCAGGACTGCTAATGCTGACATTTTATTTATAATTCACATTTTTACTTGGAGTCACTGCACTGGTACTGTGCTGTGGCTTGGGACCCATTTCCTTGTGAAAGGAGAGGGGTGTTTAGAGTCTGGAGCCTTGGGAATTGAGGAAAAATTGGGACATCTGGGCACTGGGTAGCATGTGGGTAGGAAGAAATATCTCATTTCCAGGAGCTGGTGATATTGCTTTGAGTATCAAGCATTGAGAGAAAAGGTTTAACCAGTCCTACTCTCTTTTCCCTTTTTCACTGAAGACAATGACAACGAGGTCAGATGAGAACACAGAGTCATCAGTATCTCTGTCAGAGCAAACTAAGCACTTAGGAAAGTGAATAGAAATCATTTTTGAAACTACATCTCTTGCAATGTCATAAGAATAATGAATCCAGCTGTTCTGTCTCATGCACCCACGTTTGGAAACGTTGGATTAAATTTTAACGAATGAGCCGAGGCGTTTTTTGGCAGAAACTCCAGTCCCTGGAGCCAATGAGTTTGAGACTCATCAAAATAATGAAAGCAAACTGTAGGTGATGGGGTTTTTTGTTTTGCTTCGATCTACCAGATGAATAAAAGCAGTGCTGGCAGCCCAAGATTGATCTCAGCATTGTAACTAAAATAAGTCATTCCAGCTGGAAACTGTGACAACAGGAGTGTCTGCCGCTTGGAAGGCAAATGTCTCGGTTTCCTCTGTATTTCTCTTTGATTGATGACTCCCATTTTGTCTTGGGCCTTATTCTTGCAGCAGAGAACAATTGTCCCGTGACAACAATTTAGTGTGTAAACACTACAATGTCCCCCACACTGTTGAGGACCTGGCCCAAGCAAGACAAGGAGCTTTGCACAGAGGGAGGCTGAAGAATCATCTTTCCTGCAATTGCAGGCCATCATCCCAGGAGCATCAGGCATTAGAAATTACCTTCTTTGAGGAGCATTTCTGAAATAAACCCCACATTGTAAAGCAGCTGTCAGCGGGAGGGCGGCTGTGCAGCAGCCTTGTGGTTAGGCCTCTTGCCTGAGATGTGGAAAATCACAGAATCACAGATTCACAGAGTGGTTTGGGTTGGAAGGAACCTTAAAGATCCCCTAGTTCCAGGGATGCCACCCACTGGATCAGGCCCCATCCAACTTGGCCTTTTGGCCAAAATGTGTGTAGGCCATGAATTGGCAAAGATTGAAAAAGAACAGCTACACCCTCAGCTGTGGGTACAAGCAAATGTGCCTGGGTGTTTTGGGAGCCCTGAGAAGGAGCAGTGACTGATACACAAGCCAGGCAGTGCAGGAATATGTGTGCTGACAGACCAGGTGACCCAAATTCTACCCACATCCCAGGTTAAGTGCAGCATCGCTGATCCAAACATCTACCTGAGTCATTGTCTCAATGAAAAATGAAACTTTTAGATAAGATTTAAGAAAATTAACATGGAAACCATGCCAACCGTCCTTTCTGTCTTTTTCTTTTCTTCTTTACAAGCTTTTCTCTCCTTTTGTAGTTAGTTCCCACTTGAGGACCACTTTGTTCTCCATCAGTGGTCATGATTCATCAGCTCATTTGCTTTTATTTCCTTCTCTGTGCATTTCTGTTCTCTTCCTCTCTCTGGGCTCTTTGCTTCCCAGAGTAGCTCAAAGCCTGAGACCTCAGAAAACAGCCTGGCAGCTGAGCATGAAAGACTTTGTAAATCCTGGGTTTCAGATGGTGCAGCCCAGCAGTGGTGGGGGTTCTGCTGATGTCTGGGATTATTCTAACCCTCTGCAGGTCTTGTGGGTCCTTACCTCTTGCAACATTTGTAGAGCCTGCACTGGGAGGGAGAGCTGGCAGCAGCTTCAGAGAGAATGTTGAGCTTCCCAGAGAAGGAGAAAGTGAGAATTACCTGGTCCCTGCTTGCTCTCATTCTCCAGGATGTGTTAGGGCAGAAGCACCAGCTGGCACAAAGACCTTCTTAGCTTCACTATTCTGCATCCTTGAAGGAAACAGATTTTAGAAGCTGTCTTAGATGATGTGGTCCCTGGAAGTGTCCAAGGCCAGGCTGGACAGGGCTTGGAGCAACCTGGTCTAGTGAGAGGTGTCCCTGCCTATGGTAGGGGATTGGAACTGGGTGATCTTTAATGTCCCTTCCAAGTCAAACCATTCTGTCATTCCATGATTCTGTGTCTTCTCCAGCAGATAAATCAGTGCTGGGACAAGAGAAATGAGGAAGAGGGATACTGAAGGCCAAGAGAGCAGCTCCTCATTCATCACTCAGCCTTCCTCTGTAATTCCTGCATGTAGGCCCTGCACAGAGGGAGAGAACAAGTTAATGAGTGTAACCTGCTGAAATAACTTGTGTGCTTCTGGAACACTTTAAAGAAGGGGGTTTCCTTCTCTTCCTCCACAGAGACTTGAAGCTGGACAACGTCCTCCTGGACAACGAGGGGCACATCAAAATTGCTGACTTTGGGATGTGCAAGGAGAACATGTTTGGAGATGCGAAGACAAGCACTTTCTGTGGGACTCCTGACTATATTGCCCCTGAGGTAGGTGTGGGGCACAGGGAGGTCAGCAAGTGCTGGGGGACAGGAAATACATCTTAGGACATGACTGTTGTGCAGTGGTGGAGCATGCAAAGAGTAATAACCTGGCTTGGTGCAGTTCCGGGCCAGGAGCTGGATTTCAGCTTGACTCAGAGTCTGTGTTGCTGTCTGGCGTTGCTTATTTTTGTGGCTAATTCCTTTTTTGGTACAAGTGGAACTTGGCTTAAACCAAGAAACAGAATGCTTAATGGAAATTCTGTCTGGGCCATGGCAGAAGAAACTCCAAGAGGTCCTGCAATTCAGGGACAGACACAGCATGAGGAATGCTGACTGTGCCCTTCCCTTATTTTTTTCCATTTTTAACCAGAGAGAAACTTGTTCTTTTTCTTTTTTTCCTAGGAAATTTAGGTGTTTTGAACTAGATCCCTCCAGAAAAGAGAAAGTTTCCTTAACCTGATGACTTCACACAATGATAGATCTTACTATGGAGAGGCTTTGACTAATTAGGTGGCCAAAGAAAATGTTTTTTAGCTCAGAGAAAAACCTACAAGTCATCCATACATCATGTCTGACATCGGTCTGAAATCCATTTATTTACCTTTCAAGATCCCATTTCGTAATTTTAGTGTTTTCATGATGGATATTGGTACTTTCCAAAGTGCTGTCAAAGCCTTTAGGGTTTTTTTTCCCTCTACTATAATTCATTGGTCCTTCACTGTGTGCTAAGGGCTCGATTCTGGCTGAGGTTACACCACTGCTGGCTCAAGGGTCTCTTCAAATCAATTGGATTTCTATTGCCTAAGGATGGGTGTAAGTGTGCTCTGCAATCAAGCTGCAATTGTCTTTTATTCCACTTCAACCTGCCTTTATTTAAGAAAAAGAAATGCTATTTTTCGCTCCTAAAAAAAAAAAAAGATAGCCAAGTGTTGATCCTTTATCCGTGATTTTATTTTATAGAAAAGAGAAAAACTAAAATAGCTCAGAGTTTTATTTCTGTGCCATGTTTATTTTAGGAATTCAACAAGTGCATATAAAACATTTTACTTCTGAATTGAAAGCACTTCTGGAGTTTGTGGATCATCTCTCCTGCCACAGGCAGGAGCACTGGACTCTGTCAGTGTTTCACTGCAGCTGCTACCACTGTAATTTGTCACAGACCCAGCACCTCAGCCACAGCCGTGCAAATAAGGGGGTTTTGAGTCAGCAGACAAGCAATTTTTTTTCATTTCAAAAAATACCTGATAAAAGAAAGGACAGCCTGAAATTAAATTGACACGTTTATTTTTTTCCCAGAGAATTTCAAGCAAAATAAACCTTTTTCTTACTGACTGCCATAAACCACTTTAATTTCTATTTCCAGATACTTTAGAGTTTAAAAGACAAAGCCTTATAAAAATAATTTCTCTTTCAGAAGGAAAGGTTGGCATGACTTTGTTTGTAAGTGATCCAGAAAAAATACATTGAGGAGTCTTGCGGGTTTGTTTTTTTTTTAATCTAAAGGCTCTGAGTGGAACTCATTATATATATTACATCATCTATTCAAATCTCTTTTTTGTCCTTTTTGCATCTCCTCTTTTGGAGACAGATGTAGTATAAAGCATCCCATTGCAACCAAGATGTGGGCTCAAGAGTAAAGATTGTGCCTTAAAATTAAGTTTTCCCCTCTACAGCTCTAAAATTCTGATAAGAGTCCTGCACACCACAGCAATCATGTGAACCTTTAGATATCTGCAATATAAAAATCTATATATGAGCAAGTTTCTGAGGCTCTTTGAGAACCAAAGGAGACAAACAGGGGTTGTATTTTACAGCAGGTAGATATTTATCTGGATGTTTAAAATTGGGCTAATTCCTTTCCTTGGCTGTAAAAGGAGCTACTGATAACTGGTTCAGCTCTAGGAATCTCCACAACAGATATCTAAAGGCAGGTGAGATTAATTTTGCTTCTCCAGAGAGGAGGTTTGAGAACTTGGTGAGGGTCCTTTAGCCCCTGAGTTGTCACTCCAGCTGGATGTCACTTTATGGGTGACGCTGAAAGGCACAAACCAAGGGACTGACTGAGGGCAAATTCCTGTTCCTCTGCCTAAAACTCAGTGGGTCTCAAGAGGACAGATCAGCAACCCCTTTCATGTTTTTCCTGGGGGAGATTTTTCTGGAGTAGAGTCACACCATTTTAACTGAGTGACGGTCCTAAAGTACCCATATGCTGCCACATTTGTAGTTCTAAAACTCAGTTTGTGTCATTTGATTGAATCAATCCCAAAATGCTAATGTCTCACCTTTTATGTTTGAAATCTCTCTGGTAGCCAAGGATTTGTTCAGGTAACTTAGGAGTTACATGTAGCCTGTTGTCTGTGGTGCCAGAGACTGTTTTGGCACCCAGGCGTGGCTGTGCCTCGTTGCTCCAGGAGCCACAGGCCCTGCACCACTGGCAGATTCCTGGCTCCTGCTGCAGGCAGAGGGAAGCACCTCTGCTATCCCGTGCTGCAGGGCAGCTGTTGCAAGGCCATGGTCTGGCCACCCTTCTGAAGCTGAAAAACTCATGTCAGGCATTTGACTTCTGCCTTTGTCACTCCTCTTTCTGGGCAGATACTGCTGGGGCAGAAGTACAACACCTCTGTTGACTGGTGGTCCTTTGGTGTCCTCCTGTATGAGATGCTCATTGGCCAGTCCCCTTTCCATGGGCAAGATGAGGAGGAGCTTTTCCAGTCCATCCGTATGGATAACCCCTTCTACCCTCGCTGGCTGGACAAGGATGCAAAGGACATTTTGGTGAAGGTAAGAATCACCACCCATCAAATGAAAGTCTTTTTGCCAGACTTACTGTCATCTTAATTTGTTTTTTCTTCAGCTTTTGTAGAGAGAAACAAATTTAGCGTGATAGGACCAGGGAGAGTCACTGTTTTTTCTGTGGGCATCAAACCACACCTGACCTAGGTCATGAGGAGATTTGTGTGTCTTCTTTCTCCTGAGCTGTGATGATGGCTCCTCATGGGGTACCAGACACCAGCAGAGATCAGTTTCTTTGCAGAGAAATCCCTGAGGTGCAAGGCATGTTAACTCCTGGAAAAAATACTTCAAACTAAGAGCTACAGCAGACTGAGATGTTGAACATCTCTTTTTGGGGCACCCACTGCCATCTTTCTGCCCAAACAGCCTGTATTTCTGTCAGGATTAGAGATAGTAATCATCTTTATACCAATCAATAAACTTCCTTGTTTAGGAAAAAAAATCCCAACATTTTCTCCCTTGTGGGCTCTTCTCATGGCACTGGCTCTGGATAATTACACATCCCACTCTGCTTAATGTCTGTATTGCCAGCAGAGAGTTTAACCTATGGAATCAACATTCCAGCTTTTTGTAAGAGAGCCAGAGAGGAGACTGGGAGCAAGAGGGAACATCCGCCAGCATGCCTTTTTCCGGGAAATCAACTGGGAAGCTCTAGAAGAGAGAAGGATGGAGCCTCCTTTCAAGCCAAGAGTGGTAAGGATGGATCTTCTTTCAATTCCACACATCTCAGGTCTTCTAAACTGTGCATTTCTACTGGTTGCCTGACCTGATCCGCACAACTACTCCTTTGTGGTGGCTGCAAGCCCAGGTCTGGCACACCCACACCTGAGAAACCATAAATTTCTCATCGCTTTCTCAGTTACTGCAGCAGGGTAACACCTTCCCTTCACCACGTAACTGCAGCCTGTTCTGAAGGGATTATCTTTCATTGCACTGCAGAAGGCAGAACAGTTCAGGAACCAGGTATTTGGCTAAATCAGAATAATTCTGACTATTAATAACAGTCTAAATTAAATTATTAAAGTCCTATTAATAAGAATAATAGAATTTAATTCGACAAGCCCATCCTACTTTCATTTTGCAGTCTTTCACAAGTGTTATTCAATTGGTGGGTTCAGTCTGCCATGTTACAAAGCTGTAACATCCCTGCCTGGCAGAATTCCTGGATCACAGGCTCAGTGCCTCCTTTATAATATTTATATTTACTGGCTCCCAACTAAAGGTTGAGCTGAGCCCATAGGAAGCAGCCTGATAGGGCCAGTACTGTTGTAATGACTATCTTACTATTAGTGGTTTGACATCTTTTTTTTTTCCTTTTCTTGAAGAAATCTCCAAGTGACTGTAGCAACTTCGACAAGGAATTCCTAAATGAAAAACCCAGACTGTCCTGTGCTGACAGAGCACTGATTAACAGCATGGACCAAAATATGTTCAGCAACTTCTCTTTTGTGAACCCTAAAATGGAGAAAATATTTTCCTGAGATCTGCCTTACTGAAAGAATTCTCTGTAATGGTTTGAGTAGCACTTTGTCAACTGAAGACTGTGCATGGTTATTTTCATCAAGAACCCTCCAGAAAAAAAGCACCTCAGTGAAAGTTTGTACCATGCCTGGAGGCTTCTGACTTATTCCAGTCCATATCAGATGCCAGCCCACTCTTCACTGATGGTAAAGTTTCCTTGTGGTATCTTTTGGTCTCTCTTCTCTCTCTTCCCAATGTTCTTGAAGTTGAGAGCATCTGAGAATGAGGAGGTGCCAAAATCTGTTCCCCACTACTTGTACACACAGCCAACAGGTTTCTCTGAAAAGAAAAATAAGTATTTGAGCTTCTGGTGATGTCAGTGCCCATTTCTGCAACTCTGACCCAGACCCACCTTCTGAAGGAAAAGTGGTTTGCTCAAGGTCTGAGGGTATCAGGGAAGACTCAGGTTGGATGCTTTGGTGACCTCCTCTCGTCCATGTGCAGAACTGCCCATGTATGCACAGTTTTGAAGCAGAAATTTGCTCCCTACACCATTTAAAAATGCTGTTCACAGGTGTTAGGACTCAATTTTTCTTCATGGGACTAAGACTTTTCAGGTGCCCATTCAACCATCCGTACATCTCAATGGATCATTACCAAAGGGAGTGCCAAGATCAGCCCAGAAAACCAGTGGTTTACACTTAGGATGGGAAGTTGCAGGATGCTTTGAGAACCCTGTTCTAAAGCTTTAAGTGTCATCTCACACACCAGACTCATGGCAAGATCTGAATGGGGCTTTCTGGCGTTTTAACCTAAAACCACATGAGAAAAGTGCCACGTGTTTCCTCAAACCATTGTTTAAGCACTGTAAAAGTGGCCTTCTAGTCACAGAATTGGGATATTGCACTTGAAAGGTACTAACTGGTCCTGCAAAGGCTGATTTACTTTCTGTTTCTCTAAATGATGTCCCAGCTCTTTGTCACAGGCCAACAAGCTGCACACAATGGTCACAGGGCAGGAGGCACATCAGGTGAGGGTGGCTCTCACCTTCACCTTGTGACATTTTGCTGCGTGTTCTATCCCTTTGCAGTCTGTGAGAATGTAGTGGGTTAAAAAAAAAAGTTTTTTCTGTGATCCTTTCATCACAGGATACTTTTGAATAAAGGTGCACTGTCTTCTGAGGTTGGAGATTTGTGAAACCACCCAGTTACTGCTTGTCACTGACATACCTGTTAAAAGCTGGGTCAAAATCAAGTCAGAGCCTAAAAAGAAGATTTTGTAACAGCTTAGGCTTAGGCAGTCACTCAAGTTGGTGTTGGGGTCTATTTGAAGAACATACATGTGGAGCTGTGTTGCATCAACCTCCACTCCATGGAGAAGAAAAGCTCTAGAGAGGGTGAGTTATCCCAGAATCAGGTTCCCTTCAGAGGTGCCTTCCTGGCTCTGCTGGTCCAGGCTGTCAATTTGGACCTCCCAGCAGGATGAATGCAGCCTTGCAGGCAGTGCTGGGATATCACTGGCAGTGACTGCAGGCACAGAATCCAGCAGGAACAAGGGCTGAAGTGCCTGAAGTGGACAAGAAGAGCAGAACACCCTGACAAAGATTTCAGTCCAGTGACTGATGAAATCCTTGTTTGTGCTGTGTGAAATGCAGGAGGGGGCATCTGTGCTCGCAGTTTGTGGAGCTGGTCATCGTGTTTAATTAGAACGGTTAACATGAATTTTTTAAATGCCAGTGCTGATTGTACAGTTTAATAAAATGTTGTGTATAATTGGGAAACGGGCACTGAAGTGATTAAATAGGGACAAAGAACAGAGGTGCTTAGAAAAGCCATTTAAATGGCTCAGTGCTGTCTGGGGAACATTCCCCAGGGGAATTTCAGCCCATAAATACACAGCAGCAGCAAGCACTTGAACAACTGTAACTACTCCACAGGGCAATATCTAAACCAAGGATTTGGCGCTGTGCAAAGGTACCCAAGAAGAGAGTGGAATGTTCCTTTTCACTGCCGGAAGGTGACACGGCTCTGAATGGGGTTTGGTATCTCACAGGGGGTGCAGAGGAGATGTGCAGAGGTCATTACTAAAAGAGGGTGATTCAGGACATCTTCCTTTGACACCCAAATGAGGCTGGGTCAGCCAAGTCCTGCAAGGGCCTGAGTGTGTCTGTGACTCTGATGGAGTCTGGCCAGCCTGATCCAGACTAGGATTGCATCTCTAAGCATTTGAAGACTGGCAGTATCCCTAAATGACTGTTAGGGGTGTTCTCTCTGCAGTGGCCCAGCAGTTTGGGCTTGACACCAATGCAGGGACAACCCAAGAGCATAGACTAAGGAAGGAGGGTGCTGGTTCACCTCTTGTGGTTAAGTCACTGAAGAGGAACAGGCTTTAACACCTCTCTGATCAGAGGCTGGGCTCTCTGCACTCCAACTGTGGTCCCACACAGCCACACGTAAGAGTGACTTGCGAAGGAACCCGTTGAGTAACTGCTAGAGCAGGCACGGCGTTAGGATTGGTGTGGAGCTTTTGCTGCAAACCACAAGAAGAAGCACCTGCTTCTCTCTGCAAAGCATCTTCAGCTTAAAAACCCAATAAACCCATTGAGGATGGGGGCAGGGAGATGGGGAGAGGTGGGTACGAGCCACCACGAACACACTCGCTGTGTGTCCCACTGGTGCCGCAGCCTGAGCAGCCTCCCAGCTGTGCCTGTGGGGTGTGAAGAGTGACGTGGGAAGCAGCAAATGCTTTCCTGTGGTGACAGTGATTGAGAGATAACAGCCAGGGAGGGCTGAAAGCCAAGCACCCACGCAGAAACGAGCAGGAGCCCAGGTACTCAAAGAGATGCTCCTTTGCCTTGGCTGAACCTGGTACCTCCATTCCCATCTTCTTTCTCTTTTTTTTCTCTCCCCTTCTCCATAAAACATTCATTTTATGGCATAGTAGATGGGGCTTGCCAGGCTTGGTTATTCATTTGCTGAAGGCTCAATCCTGTTCTGGAGCCCCCTGGGATCACAGCACTACTGCAGGACCATGGCACCAGCAAACATCAGGGTCTGACCTCCAGCACCACCTGCTTCAACTCAAGTTTTGGGAGTCCCCATCACCCAAAGTGCTCCTTCCTCAGTCTTGCTGCCTCACTTGATGGATGTATAAATTCCTACTTGTTGGCATCCACCGAATCAGGATGAGTGGGAGTGACCTGTAAATGACAGCCCTGATTTCAGCACTCCTGCAAAGACTTCCAAGAGGAGGTGTGTTGGTCTCACAGCTCCTCAGCACTCAGAAGACAAAACCAAGCTCTGTCCTGCACCCCACCATGCTCTTTGCAGCCTGTGCTGAAAGGAAAGACAACTTTGCCCAGTGGTTACAAGATATTCTTGCAGTGCAGAGGTGTCACCAAAAGTCCCTGTCTGACAGCACAATTCCAAAGAGTGGGTCCTGGGAGTCGAAATGCTCTTCCCTTTGTAATTATATTTGTACCTTAGACATCTAAAACACAAGAGAGGGATCCCAGCTGGGACCTAACCTGCTCTCTCACTCCAGGGATGCCACATCACCTGCAGCCACCAGATCATCATCAGTGTGCGGCCCAAAGTGTGTCTTGTGGTGTGAAGCCAGCGGAAGTCTCAGTGCAGACCTCAGGAAGCTTTTCCACCTTCCTTGCTTACACAGAAGTTTTATCTCTGGTACATCACAGCAGCCAAGACAGCACATGCAGAGCTGGTGAAATACAGGAAATAAGTGTATTTTTGGCTCTTCTGCAACTGGCACTGGGTGCAGCCCAGTGACTGTACGCACTGTAGTGGGGTCCATTCCACTGTTGGTAACAGGCCCCTTGGAGTCCTTTGTCCTTTGCATTCCCTCAGTGGTTTTGTACACAAAGATAGAATTGAAAAATAGATGAGAAGTGAAACAAAGGAAAAGCCAGCATCAAGTTGTGGAAGGTGAAGCAAGCGCAGAAAAGGCAAGTAAGGAAGAAAAGAGGGATCCAGGTTGGTGTAATGTTATGTAACACTTCCCTTCATCCACTGTTCTCAATTAGAGCTCTGATGTTTTCCTTCAAAGCCACCAGTACCATCCTAGAGTTGCTTTTCTAGCCAAAGCAATGAACTTTTGGAGATTTCAGAGAATGGGACAGCCTGAGACCAGAATGGCTCTGATCTGGCCCCCCCAGGTAGCACAGAGCTGCCACTCCTGCTCTGACATCTCCCCTAGAAATCCAAATATTTCTGCTTTGAATCTGGATTCAGGTCCCGATTAAAATATTTTAATTAGGCTGTCTCTAGCAGAGGAGTGCAGTTTAACTGCTCACTTTTAGTCAAGTAGCATCTCTGAGACACCCTGGGTTATCCTGGAAGACTTCTGCTAAATATGGGTCTCTCCTACAACCTGTGACTTATCCCACAGCCCTATTTCCCCAAAACACCCCCAACAGCAGTGGACCCCTCTCTGTAAGCAGCAGAATCAGGCCTGGAGTTCACCCTCCAGAAGGCACCTGCACTCAACTAGTCAGGCTTTGTAAGAAGAAACATCAAAAATTAGTTATCAACATGATTTCTGCAGTTGCTAAAGAAACTTCATGAAGGAAATCCTCCATCCTCCTGGTACATCCTCATTAAGGGGAACCAGAGGACACTGCATTCCTATTTTCACTGGCAAACATATTCCCTTCTCCCGTACTAAAGCAGTGATAACAAGAGGCACACCAAGCTCAGTATTTATGGTGTTTTGAGAACTGTCTTTGCTCTTGAGGGGAAACACTTTTAAGCTGAAAGAAGGTAGGTTTAGATCAGATGTTAAGAAGAATCCTTTTTTTACTCAGACAGTGGTGAGGCGCTGGCACAGGTTGCCCAGAGAAGCTGTGGCTGCCCCTGGATCCCTGGAAGTGTCCAAGGCCAGGTTGGAGGGGGCTTGGAGCACCCTGGGATAGTGGAAGTTTGCATTGAGATGGGCTTTAAGGTCCTTTCCAACCCAAAGCATTCTGTGATCCAATCACAGGGGATACACCACAGGAGATGTTCAGTTAAGATGAAGCTTAATGGCATCAGCTCTTTCTCATTCTGCATTTTCACATGTTGAATTAAAAAAGGAAACCCTTAATCTCTGTACCAAGAGTCAACTGGATTCTGCCTGTCTGGGTCCCAGTGATTGCTCAACTCATGCTGCTTCTCTGCCTAAACAAAAACCTGCCAGTGCACAGCAGCTGGGGAGGTGAATCATTATTTTAATAATCACCTAGAGGAAAACATGCTGCTTGAGTGGAGAGAAAATAAAAATTAAGTATCACATTTAATTTATGATGTGGCTTTTTATTTTAAAGGAACATAAACTGAAAATATTCAGACATCAAAGGAAGAATCTCAGCTTTCACTTCTAAATTCTATTTTATTATTGTTGTTAGCTTCCCAGAAGCAAAGGAAATGAGTTCTCCAGTAATCATTTCCATTTAATTTTCAGCTCCCTTCTGTTGATAGCATCATATGTAACCTTTTTTCTAACAGTTACTTTAAACTGTGTATTTTGATATTCCATTCAGCTGGTGGAGAAAGGAAAATCAGTTCTAAAAAAGCCATTTTATCTCTGCTGTACATGAGCTCAGCAGGATAATGTGGTATCTCAGTGAGCATATTTATTTTAAGTTATTGGTATTTTCCACCAGGGTGAAATTGTTCAAGATATAACCTCTCATTGCCTCCCCTCTTCCTGCCCCAAAAATGTCATGGGGCCAAAGCAGTGGAGAAAAAGGGACAAAATAGCAACACTTATTCAAAAGGAACAATAATCCACCCAGCAAATCAACCCAGTTCTGGTCAATCTGGGCAGAATGAAAAGAGTGAAAAAACACAACAAAATGGGGGAAATGGAGCACACAGTTATCACAGGTATAATAAATCCCTGGGCACAGTGGCATTTTCGAGATAGTGAGGTAGAGGTCAGCAGAAGCACCAGGTGACCTTTCTTGTAAAGGTGTTAAAGCTTAATAATGTGGTTAGGTTCTTCAGGAGATCCAGTGACACTGGAATTCAGATGGGAAGAGTTGTTTCTTCGTGCTGGGCTGTCTCTACACCAAATCATAGACTTGCTTCTCTTTCTTTGGGTGTCCTGAAAATAAATTAATAAATAGAAAGCCTCCACAGAAGACCACAGCAGCTTTGGCTGAAAAAACAGCCAAAAGCAGGGCTTGAACCTTCTGAAATGAGGACTAAATGCCTTAATATTTCAATTAAATGCCTTGTTGAGAATCAGCAACACTTTCACAGACTTATGTGGACTAACCACTGAAGGGAGACAGCTGTATCAGCTCAAGCCACTGCTTTTAGCAGCAGCAACCACCTTGCAGCACTTCCCATGTTCCAAATGGAGAGTCTCCAATGGAGCTCTGGGGAACTGTGATGGGGTTCTTTATTAGCACAGGAGCATATGGGAGATTAAGACCTCGTGCTTCCAAAGTCTTCCAAAATTTTGTGTCTAGACACAGCTGAGAAGGTGACTAGGAAATTTCAAGGCTGGGGCTGCAGAGGGCCACTGCAGGAGAAAATGTGTATTTTTTCTTGGTATAGAGAGCTAATAAAGACTGGTCGCTGTGGAGTCACTGTCTGAAATGCACATTTCCTCCTTGCCACCAGTGCTCAGCCAAGCACTGACACTAAAGAGTGGTGAAACTATCACCAAGCTCTTTGTTTTCCAAAGAAATAACTCAGCACTCCTGTGGAGGCAGCTTTCCTCCATGCCTTACCAGAGGTGTAGCTCAGTGTCCCTGGCACAATGCCTGATTTACACCAGGGAATCAGCCCCAAACATCTGCCTGTTCATCTGATTAGACATTTTGGATTAATCTTATGCTTCTTCTGCTGCTACAGAGGAGAGGTCTGGAAAATGTTTTTATTTGAGTGTGGCTCTGCAAACAACACAAACCTTGCTTAATGTGGCGAGGATCCCTTTTTTTCATGGTCTGTAGACCCGAGTTTGATTTTAAGTTTGGAATCTATTTTCTATGATAGGACGAGACATATTTCTTTCATCCGACTTTAGCTATAGGGATCATGGAATCATAGGATTGTTTAGGCTGAAAAAGACCTCTAATGCCGTGGATTTCAGCCATTAATCCAGCACTGCCAGGTACTCCAAGGGTTCAGCTCAACAAGACAGGGAGGTTCCCCCTGCACAATCAGCAGAGGGACATGGAGAGGGAGGTTGATTCCATCCCAAACAGGGGATCAACAAACAAATCCAATGAAACACTCTCCAGATGCCTGTAAGACCAACACCAGGGCTGAGTTAATATTGTGTCAGTGATATATTTGCAGCCCAGGTAACATTAAAGTGCTGTAGGAATCAGGTCTGTGATTTACACCTGTACTGGAGTGTGTATAGTGTAGGTGTTTGTACCCGAATAAACACAACCTCAGCTCCCTCTACAGTCACTAAGGACTAATTATTACTGTCAGAGAAACTTACAACCCTCTTGTAGCCTGCCCCTAGAGCGCTAAGTATTTATTACCTCGATAGCAAGCACCAAAAATGCTGTGAAGCAATCCCAGTTGTGATCTCTGTGATATCCTGGCTAATTTCCTGGTGATAACTCCAACAGGCTGAAGATATTACCCTGATCCCTCCCTTCCTAGACCTGCCATCTATTAACAAGGAGAAATCAGCCCATCCTGAAGTGACCTCGTCCAAAAAATTCGGTGTTACTATTCCAGATTTACACCACTGTAAAACATTCTGGGTATCTCCTGAGTCCCTGACAACGGCAGGGCAGCAATGGGCTGAGACCTCTTCCCTTTGTATAACCCCTCTGCTCTTCTGCACTCCTCTGCACGTGCAGATGTTCATCCTTCTCTCATCTTTCAGCACACAGAGGTGGGATTTCATCTCTCCAGAATTATTTCAGAAGTTACTTTGTGCCAGTCGTGCACTTGGAAATGCCCGGGCAAAGCCTCTGGGTCTGCTCCAGGGCAAAGTAAAGAAAAATCCAGAAGCCTCAGTTTAACTTGAAATTAATTTGAAATAAAATCCATTCAAGAAACTTTAATGGATATCAAAATATTCTTCCTGTGAGGAAAAGAAATCACTTTTATCTACTGTGAATCCTAGCACCTTCCATCAATGCTCTCAGCAATGTCCTTAGCAAGTTGAGGGCTTGGATCCACAATTCCTGCATGTCTGGCCGTCTTTGGACAGGGAGATTTAGTTCATCCCAGTCTCTCTCAGGCTCTTTTTCTCTCATTCACTCACTGTGTTTAAATTATTCCTTCCTTTTCACTCACTCAGCAGAGAATTGAAATTTGCTGATGTCAGGATCTTGGAACAGATGGGAGAGCAGTATTGATTAGGCAGTTGAGAGTAGGACATAAATAGCTTGTTAAAAGTAAATAATAATAGTTTAAATGCTGTGTACAAACCTTTATAAAACCTAGTGAAGCAAATCGAATAATCCTTCCAGAAATCCATCCGAGTTTTTTAGCAAGGTGATGAAATTCAAGAGCCTTTTTCACTTACTTCTGTTAGTGCTGATGTAAGAGCTGATTGAATCAACAGTCTGGAACTGCCAGAGATGAGCCTGCCTTCAGCATCCCAGCCAAATGAGATGTTTGCAGCTGATGTGTGAAAGGGAAAAGAGAATTGATGAGGGAGAGAGAGCAGGAGGACAGGAGCAGCAGAGTGCGAGCCAGTTTTGTTCGGAATGGGGAGGGAAATTTATTTTTCATCATAAATTCAGAGTCTGGGCCCAAACTCAGTGCTGTGTGTGACATCCAAATTGGGGTCTAAGGCAGGGCATGGTATAAAGCTGTGGATGAGATGTATCTTTATTGATTTTGGTTCAGGTTTGATATGTACAAAGTCCTTCAGAATTGAGAGCTTTGTGAAGTCTGTGCTTAAAATCCATCTGTTCCTCCATCCACAAACCACACAGTACCCAGCTGGTGGTGACTCCCAATTATCATGGTAGGTATAAAAAACAGATTAAAATTCTAAGGTTATGTATCAAAGAGGAGATCTGGAGAATGAAAATTCATTTTGGGCTTGGGCTGCTGTTATCCCTCATGTAAATGCCATGTTTTCCTGATCCATGTCTCTGCTGATCAATCAGAATCAGGACAAAGTCTGCAGCAGAGACTGAGTCACTTCAGGAGAAGTGTTCAAAGTTATAATAATAGGTCAAGATGAGGAATAGGATATTTTTACCAAAAAAAAAGGGGGGGGGGGGGGGAAAGAAAAAAAAAAAAAGTCTTGCAAGTTATTTGTTAGGGAGAAAAGAGGATTTTCCTGTGGACCCACTCCCTGTTGTTGTCACATTGACCTGTTTCACCCAAGCAGGTGCACAAGGACACGGTGCCCCCACACTGGTGGCAGGGCTGGCCCTGTCCCCTGGAACGCTGGAGATGCCTGCTCTGGAAGGACATTGCTTCCCTCAAGTGTTCATCAGTGCTGCTGCAGAAGGAAATGCTGGAATCCCACTGCCTTCATCTCCTGAGCCCTGAATTTCACCCATGATGTGGGGCTGGGCACACGAAGTGTCTCCCTGCTTTCTTCCCACCCTGGTGCAATGAGCCAGGAGGAAACTCTCTCCTTTGCACCTAGGGCTTGTTCAAGGTTTTCAGTGACTGATTTCAGAAAAATTGAAATGCCCTCAACAGATTCCCTTGGGATGTTTTCAGACGAAATTTCTTACAGATTCAAGGTGCCTTTTTTAAAGAAGAAGTGAGAGATCCCAAAGACTTTTAAAGCAGATTCAACCTCCCAGTGCAGAGATAAATTAAATATCTGTCCCCAGGACTTTCAGCAGAAGTGACAGCCCAGGAATCTGAGATATGGGCACACTGGAACACACAGCACTGCAGGGAAGCAAAAATTCTTACACAGCCTCATAACCAAAAAGACAAATCAATTAAAGATTTTGAAACAAACTGCCTGCAATGAATAATTAACTTCTGGAAATCGCTGCTGAAGGATAATGTGGAGTTTAACAGCACACCAAATGTTTCAGTCATTTTTAGCAAAAACATTTGTGGAATGGGAAAATGTATGACGAGAAAACTCTTAGCTGGGTCAGATCAATAGAAGTCACAGTGCACAGTCATGTTCCCAACCATGGTGAGAGGTCCTTGAGCAGGGAAAATCTAAGAAAAGAGAGATCCTCCTAATTTTCCCTCTCTTTCAGCTCCAAACTTCATGTAGAGAAGGAATAGAATATCAACAGAAAATATAATTTTGTGGCAATGGCAATAGAGATTTGGGTATAATCCTATTTTCCAGATCTGCCTTTAGCAAAGGGCAAATTTTACCTCTGCACATTTCTTTTCCTATGAAAAAGAGATTACCAGTCTTCTTTAAAAAGCAGGTGTGGTAAGTACACAGCCAGAGCACTTTGGAGATTATCTGCTGATATGATTCTGAAAAACACAGACATTAGATAAAAAGACCAATAAAGGAAAAGTTGTTTAAGTTGTGTTACTCCTGATTCATATCAAAAAAAGAAGAAAATTCCCATAGTGAAGAATTTTCCTTATGAGCAGAAGGTTGCTGTGTAACAACACTAAGGCATCACAGCAACATTAAAGAGAATTGCTGCTATAAACAAGTTATCTGATATATTGAGAATATTTTGTTTGTTTGCCTTAATTATTCACAAACAGGTGGTATTTTTACTAATTTGTTCTCTGTTCAAAATAGTTCGTTTAAACATATTTTTATCTCTCTGAAAGCGCATCAGTGGTGTTCTCATTATTCCTTCCTGGCTATTTGTGTCACTGTTGGATATTAAATCACACATCAGAAATTATGATTTTGCCACTACAGCATCAGCTGCCGCTCAAAAATAAAAAAAAAAAAAAAGGAAAAAAAAGTCCTTTCCTGGTTTTTTTTTTGGTTGGCAAATTATCTGCAAAAAGCTCAGCATTGTTTGAATAATAAAAAAGCTTTTACAGATGGCGGCAAAAGTGTTTGAAACGAGAGTATTCTCATGAATATTTATTCTCACCAATTCTCCTGACAACTTAACTTTCTGCAGACATTCTCACACGTAAACATTCAAACAGTCTCCAAAAAGCAAATAAAAAGGTTTTGCACATAAACACGAGAAAACTCGCAGATTCTTTATTTTGCAGCCGTATCTTGAAATCTCACCCCGAAGAAAAGCCCCCTTGTGTTCATTTCTGTAGATGCACAGATGAGAAATTTCCTCATAAAAAAAAGAGTTTGGTCTAAGTGCAACAAAAAAAAAAGATCCAATCCTGTCCTCATTTTCCAGACAGGGAGCTGATGCTGACCACAGAGGAGACTTGCTCTAAATTAGAGAGCAAATAGAAGAACCACAAAATTAGCCTCTGCTCTCCCTGAATGCCCATCCTTGCACACAGATCTCAGTGCTTTTTTCCAGGCAGTGATTTAGGGATTTTTTAGTGTATGGATTTTTGGCCTTTCACTCTTTGATAACTCCCAACGTGCTACCCTATAAAGAGTTCCCTATGTAAAATCTTAGAGTCANTCTGGACCGTCTCCAGCAGCTCCACGTCCTTCCTGAGCTGGAGGCTCCAGGGCTGGAAGTAGCACTGAGGGTGGGGTGTCCCCAGGGCAGAGCAGAGGGGCAGAATCCCCTCCCCTGACCTGCTGGTCACACTCGAGGTGCAGCCCAGGATGTGGCTGAGCTTTCAGGCTGTGGGTGTGCATTGCCCAGGCACTCTGAGCCTCTCATCCACCAGCACCCCAAGCCCTTTTCCTTGGGGCTGCTCTCAATCCATTCTCCCCCCAGCCCATGTTTGTGCTTGGGATTGCCTCAACCCAGTGCAGGACCTTGCACTTGGGCTTTTTGAGCTTCACAGGGTTTGCACAGACCCAGCTCTCCAGCCTGTCCAGCTTCCCCTGGATCACATCCCCTGTGTAAGGACTTTGTAGTTAGTGTAGTACACCCCACATCCTAGCAGAGGCAAGAACTGGAATTATCCACTTTAATGAGCACGGGCTCTTTCGCCTCGGCCAAATTCCGCGGCCGCTGCACGATTTTTGAAACAAAGGCAGAATCTTTTCATGGATTGCCACAGTGAGCAGCATTTGAATGGCACAGCAGCACGTCGGGTGCGAGGCACAGAGGCTGGAGGTATGGAGGGTGATGTATTCAGCTGGGATACTTTTCCTCACATGGTTCTTTTACAGGGGTTGAATCGTTGCAGATTATGCCTGGCTGAAAGGAAACAGTATATTCTGTGGTGTTTAAAGATGTCACACTCATCGCAGAGCTTTTGCAAACCAGTGAGTCAGCAGGAGGAACACAATGCTGGTTCCAGCTATTAGGCAGTTATTTAAAACAAAACAAACAGAAACAAAAAAAAAGCCACTTGTGAATTCAACAGATGCAGTGAATTCCCTGCTTTGCAAAGGCTAAAGTGTTTGCACAGAGGAAAGGGGCACTTTTATTAACATAAAGGTCACTGCAGTTCAATTCTTCATTCAAATGAATTATTCAGTATTTCCTTTTAATCTCGTTAAGTGTGGATGTCTGTAAACAAATTCTGAAGATGCAGAGAAAATCAGACTAGCAAAAAGCATGTGCAGTGATGGAAAAGAAACAGAACTGATAACTTTTGGGTGCACAAGGAGAACAGACAGATTTTAGCTCAAGGAAGGAATCACACATGAGAACTCGAAATGCCATCTGACTTCTTCAACCCTTCTCATATATGTCTTGCCTCCCCCATGCTTGGCTGGCTTGTTGCAGATGTGTTTCCAGCAGTGCTTAGAGAATGGAAGCACAAAACCTATCACTGAACCCTCTAGATACCCAGGCCATCACATAAAATAGGATCAAATTCCCTCAAGACAGGATTAGACAGCCCATGTTCTCCTAAATCCATATGTTCTGTGGTTCCCAGTGGTGTTTCAAAGCCTTCAGAGATGCTGTCTGCCTAGGAATACTGGTTTCATGTAATTAGGTGTAATTTCAATGTCAACTGTAACTCACTGCTTTATATTTTCAGAATATTGAGATGCTTAACTTCCTTTAAGAAACTGGCATAGATGACATGGCAGAATGCAATTACACTGAGCTCTCTANGCTTAACTTCCTTTAAGAAACTGGAAACCTGAACTCACCATAGATGACATGGCAGAATGTAATTACACTGAGCTCTCTGGCACAGATCTACTCTCTCCCTGTCTGTACCTCTACAAAATTCAGAATAGACTTGGATGGACTCTCTAGACATAACTGGAACTTAAGAATGTTTTTCATTTTTCCATACATAGTAACTAATAAATGCAAGGAGAGAAGCTCCAGAGCTGTTGGATCTGGATGTTGGAGCTCTGGAGCTGGCTAAAAAATCAAAATAGTGAAAAAAAAAGAGACCACAGCATCTTCTGATTAAGAATTGTCTGTGCACAGACTTTTAATTTTCACCAACTCATTTGTCAGTCACAGCTATTTGAGGAGTGCTTTGAGCAGCCATCTCATCACTGATCTTTGTAGCTTATTCTTTTGCAACATCTGTCTTTATTTGCATTTAATTAGCCTGGTAGGGTGATGGTCTCTCTGTAAATCTTCCCTTTGTTTGCTGGTTCTGGGTCTATAACACTCCTCACTTTTAGGCCACCCTATTTAGCCAAAACCTGGAACTAACATCTCTTCTGGTTAGAGGGAACACTCAATTTCCAGGAATAACTACATGCTTTGTTTTCATCTAATGAATTCCTGGTGTTTAGTTACTAAACCCCTTTGGTTTATTTGCAGCCCTGCCTGAGCACAAAGATAAATCTAAATACAAGACTCATGTCCACTGTTAGCTTCTCCTGGTGGACAGTGATTTAGGCCTGGATTTTGTCTCTCCTGAATTTGTTCTCCTCAGATTGAGAACAGGGTGAAATAAATTTTTTAAAAGTGTACAACAAGGTAAAATTGCAGAGATTAGCTCATTGCCAGTCTGAGCTTGTTAGCAAAGGAAGGTCTTGCAGAAAACCTTTTAGATCCTTTGTGCCAGAGAAATGTCCTATTTTCTCAGACTCTCTCTTCCTTGTAACTACAACAGTTTATTCCCATGTCAATGACACCAGCCTTTTCTTTTTTTCATAGTTCACAGAATTTTTTTTTCTCTGAAACAGAAAACCACATTGCAAGTGGATCACCCTTGTGTATACTTGAGTCAGATTCAAAAATAAAGAACAGACAAGTTCAAACCCAAACAATGGCATGAAAGAAGGCTCTCCAAGACAGTGCTGGCTCATAATCAACCAATTTCCAGTAAAATTTCAGAGAAAGGCTTCAAGGGGACTACTCTCAACCATATTTGGTGCTACTGTACTGGCTCTAAATAGTTCTCTCCTTAAACCTTTTGCATAGAACAGGACAGATCCAGCAGTACTCATCTGTAGTCACCTTTTTCTCCTCAAAACACTCTTGTGTCTGTGCTTTCCTGACAAAGGAAAGAAGGAATAACAGAGAGCAGCCAGGAGAGGGGTGGAGCTCTGACTCCAATTCAGGCCAGCAGCCTGATCCTGAGCCATCAACCACCTGGATAATTACATTTCTCCTAAAGATAAACACTCACTCGATCAACATGGCTACTTAATACCTCCAGTAAGTGATTATGGCCACCTAAAACACTAGTCCAGCAGATTCTGCCATCCTGTACAGTCAAGAAGAAAAAGCAATTAAAGTTCAGGCACCTGAGCTGAATTTAGGACATAACCCAGACTTAAGAACTCAGCAGACTTAATATAATTCAATGCACTCATAGAATTACCATGCCAGACACTGCATTGAAACCAATTTGAAGGTTAAAGGTAGAATTTCAGTCTTCGTTTTCTTCCTCCTCCTTTTCTAGTTAAATAAGACTTAACAATCCTGTTCTTCTCAGCTTATCTTTTTTCATTGTGCTCCATTCAACTTCTGGATCTACTGAAAACAAAATTAATTAACAGAAAAAGGAGAGTGCCTACAAGGAAAGTCACCATGGTCAGGTCTCTTCCTGTGGCCCTGAGGTCCCAGACAACAACCTGTTCATCTCCATCAAGTGCAGCTCTTTCTCCTCCAAGAAAGGTCCCATCAAAACTGACTTTTGAATTGCCCTTTGATCCATGCTAATTTTTGGATGGTGGAAGTTGTCTGGAGGAACCTCAGCCAGCAAGAGTTTAATTTGGCTTTTTTTTTAATCATTCTGGTAACTGAACCATTGCAATCCAGGTCTTGTGCAATTTCTTGCTGTGGACACAACCAGACAGATGTGATTAAAATGTGCTTGTTCATGGCAAGCCAAGAACCATGTTTGTACTGCCAGATTACTCCATATCTCTGCTTTTGACCCATCAGAGCCTCAAAGGTTCACAGGATCCTGAAGGGGAAAGAGAAGAGCTTCTCTGAAAGAAGCTGATCCTCTCCAAACTGCTCTAAAGTGGAAGACAGCACGAGCTACACAGGGAGCACATGGCCAGTAATCTCCAATAGCTTCTTTCCCTCTTTTCCCTTGTTTTTGGAATCAGCAGATGGGGATTTTTCTTCAGACTCAAATCCCAGATGATGGACTGTTATTGCCTAATTCCCTTGAATTATTTGTAATTCTTCCACAAGCATGTCTGTCACAAACTCAGTGTGGACTACATTAATTGGGATCTGATGCCCTTGAGTTGAAAATAGCTCTAAGATCATGACCTTCTGCCAGAGCTTTTTAGCAAAGCTTTTTCCTATGAAAACAAGGAATTAAAGAAGATATTTTGCAGCTCCGGGTGACCAAGCCTGCTGATTTGTGCCCATCTTTGTGAGACTGTGAGGCCCATCAAGGTCACTCACAGCATTTTTATTGTGCCCACCTGGGTGAGTGTTGCACTTAGAGCACATTTCCAGCATGCCTGTTCGATTCTTGCAAATTCGAAATCTGCTCTCCAAATGAGTTGCCTTAATTAGCTGTTTGAGTGGAGTTTTCTGCCAGCAAACTCGTTTGCTAAAATATGCATAGAAGGTAAATGCAGAAGAATATCTATCAGTTGTGAGCGTGTCTGGAAATTAGAGTGAACATCCACTGCACTGATTTGACAGTAGTTTCTGTGATTTATTACATCTGGGGCATTTTTATGCCTGGAACCATGATTCCTGAGTGCTGAAGTTGTCTGAGTCTGTTCTGTACATCCACTTCACTTGTACAGCTGCTGAATCCAGTTGAGGTCGGGTATGAAAGGAAGTCATTTTTATCTGACAGCCATTTGTTGGTAGCAATAAAATCAGCTGGCAATCACAGCTCATTTCCTGCTGCTGAGAGGCCTCACCAATAATTCCCAACCCTCACGTGATTCCCTGCAGAGAAGCCTGAGGCTGGATGAGCGAGGTTGGTCCCATCTCAGATCCACAGGGTGGGAATTGTGCACCATCCCAGGCCCACTCTGAGCTCAGTGGGAGCAAAAGCTGCCACCCCTGCTCAGGGCAGCAGAACAGGGCACTCACACCCCTCTGAACTGTTTTATGATGAAATGGTTGGACTCAGTGAGGTCTTGCTCAGCCTGAATGATTCTATGGTTCTGTGGTGATGCACTCAGGGAGGGTCATAATTGACTTTTTCCTCTCTGAACTTCCTCTGTGCTGCCTGTACAATAGCTGTGTGGCTGGGAAATATGACAATTTATATCACATCTTATATCTTTCCAAACTCCTTTATCCCCCTCCTTGAGGTCCCTGTGTCATTAAACTCAGTGCCCAAACCCTGTGGCTGGAAAGGAAAGGGGAGGCTTTTCCAGAAGTTCTCCAGATGTGTTCTCTTTCCCCACACTGGTATGGCTTGGTGGGCAACAGAGCAGGAAATGCCAGTGCAAAACCTTCTTCCCACTCATGGTATTTGCATTTTTCCTGTGCCTGTATCAACCTCTCCTCTCCTGTTTTCCACCTGGATTA
This sequence comes from Aleadryas rufinucha, assembly GCA_013397815.1. Lineage (NCBI taxonomy): Eukaryota > Metazoa > Chordata > Aves > Passeriformes > Aleadryas > Aleadryas rufinucha. The sequence continues at coordinate 167,270 of VZTH01008782.1, read as the reverse complement.
TAAAACTTCCCATCTTTCCAGTGCACTGGGGTTAAAACCTTTCAAACTAATGAGCGAAATAAGTGTGCCAGGGGATGCTCCCAGGTACTGGGACCACCTTGAATGTCGTGGCTTGGTTCTGTGGTACTGACCCAGCAGCCAGAGCAAGGCTGTGAGCAAACTGCCAGCTGGGAATGGTCCCTGGACTGGACTAGTTGCCAAAAGTGAGAATGATTTGGAGGTAACTTAGTAAAAATAAGCCAAATTTCTGACAGAGGATGTTCTAATATTTCATAAACATTGGCAGTGTTCAATAATGTTTCCAGCACCCTTGACCAGTTTTATCTGCACAGTTATACATGGGGTGTATTCTTGCAGTGGTGTACTTGTGTCCAGGGAGACCTGGTCCACAGTGGGAATTCCTAATTATCCCTCAGAGCAAATCACATAAATGAGTAAATAGTGGTTAATTTCACCCCTGCTTCAAAACCATGGTCTCTGATCTCACGGTTTTCACAAGCAGCAGTTGTGACACACACGTATTTTGCAACCAGCAGCAAATCCGTCACTGCTTCAAATCTGGCCAAATGTCACTTGGTTTCTCTTGCAAATGTCTAGGGCAGGTCTGGGTCAGAAACTGGGCACTGAGGTGAGAGCAGGGTAGGAATTTCACAGAATGACAAGTACAAATGGTGCTGTGAACAACTTTTTTTAACACGTAGGTTGACTGGGCAAGATTTAATCTGGCAGTGCCCTGCTTTTTGAAAACAGGCTGAAACTGTCTTTAGTAGTTTCAAGAGCTCTTTCTGGGAGGGAATTGCTGGTTGGATTTAATGACACGATAATCAAGTCCAGCTATAGCCCATCAGACTAGATAATGCAAAGTTTCTATGCACTGAAACTTTACAGGGTGGGAAAAATAATCAGATCTCTGGTTTTAAAGGGTGGTTGTAGTGACTTGCCAGACTGTTTATTATAGGAATGAGCACAAACCTGAAGCACCTCCTGGGATATGAGTGGCACACACATTTAATCAACTGTGATGTGCAAAAAAAAGTAAAAGTACTACCTGGAGAACCTGGGTAGGATGGAGATGGAGCCTGGCCTAGAATTTTTGCCTCAGTCTAGTGCTGAGCCAGGGTTTGCCAATAGTTATTATTTTTCTCAGGAAAGCTGCCAAAGAGATTGAGAATCTGTTCAGTGAAAAAAAAAGCCTCTGTCCCTTCTCCAGAAGTGAACACAAGATGGTGCTGCCACCCACCAGCTGCTAGCCTTGCTTGCATCCTTACACTGCTTCTGATTCTTGGGGTGTTTAAAATGAGTTATTAGAAATGCCTGAGAATGGTCACATAGAAATTAAGGCTTCTCCCCCCAAAAATGTGGTAGGATCAATAAGCCAAATGAAGTCCATCTAAACCCAGCATGTGCTTCAGAATGCACCAGAAGAGGTTAAGATTGGATATTAGAAAAAATTCCTTCACTGAAAGGCTTGCCAAGCATTGGAATGAGTTGCTGAGGGCAGTGGTGGAGTCACCATCCCTGAAGGGATTTAAAAGATGTGTAGCTGTAGCACTTAGGGACATGGATTAGTGCCAGACTTGGCAGTGCTGGGTTAATGGTTGGATTCGATGACATTAGAGATCTTTTCCAAACTAAATGTTGCTCTGATTCTATGAAAATCCTCATTAGTCCAGGCAGAAAGTGCCAGATGGCAAATGCAACACAAGCTGAGCAAAAACTAGCAACAAAAAAATGCACTATCCGGGATTATACTGTAACCAAATTCAGAGCTGCTGTGTCTGCAGTGTTCCCACCCCAGTCAGCATTTGGGAAAGACTTCTCAGTCTGCAGATACACTGCAAATTCCCAGCTCTTTGCCCCTCTCTAAGGAAAAGCTCTGACTGATGTATGTGAGACTTGAGCCACTGGACAAGACTGAGCCAACATCAAAAAGAACTCGGGGAAAAGAGGCATCATCTACCAGGGAGATGGAGCAGATGGCAACTCACTGCTCCCAGAGTCATGTGATTATGTGAGGCTCACTCTGAGAAAGATGTGCCAGACTAACAAATTTTAATGGAAATGAGGAAACCAATTCCTCATAGTCGAAATCCTTCCTCGCTTGGCTTCTGTGGCTAAACCCTGCAGGCACAGGACTGAGACACTTATGAACCACTTGTTTATGTTCATTGCTCTTGCACGGGGCTTCTTTGTGCCCAGTGACTTTGCCTCCCCTTCATTAGAGGCTCCCATAGAGATTCTTCTTTCCAGCCAGCCCCTTGCTTGCAAAATCCATGGGCATGTCAATTCCTGGGAGACATCTCCCTCGCTGCTGACTGTGATTGGAACCAGCCAAGTGGTTCAGTGGTTCTTGGTGGGACCCACAGCTCTGGATAAGTCTCTTTCCAAAGGAAACGAGGCTAAAGGGAGATTTCTTTCCTTGCTGGGGACACTTTCCCACACATTAAAAAACATAATGCAGATGTTCTTTCCATGAGGAGGGAGAGCTGCTCTGTGGTTCTGGACACTGAGTGACTCGTACTGCATTAGCCCCATCCCACCCCTCATTTCTTGGCTTCCCAGTCCAGAGCAGAACATTTAGATCTGCACCTTTCCCATCTTCATGGTGCTGTGGCAGGACCAGGGGCTGTGGTTTTTACAAATGTGGCCTTAACATTTTCACAGGGGTTTTTTTTCCATCAAAACCCGAATTGTTTCCCCCTCACACAGCCATTCCACTGGATCTTGGAATATTCTGAATATCCTGAGTTGGAAGGGATGCACAAGGACCACCAGCTCTAGTGGAGGTGTCTCAAGTTGCCATCCTGGGAGCATCCAAACTGCAGCCCATGTAGGTGTCAGTGAAACAGGGAAAACCCACAAGCTGTTTTTGATATTTCTAACCCTGAACCAAACCAACCTTCTCCTCTCAGACCCCTCAAACTGGTTTGGAGCCATTCCTAGAAGTCTCCACTCCAGGTTTCCTCCTACAAGGCATAGACACAAATTACCAAAAGCCAATTCTCCCCTGGAAGTGGCTGTAAATTTTCAGCCTGCAATTTTTGCAGTCTGGGCTCTGAGATTCACCTGCAATTCAACAGCATTGATGGCTGGATGGTTAGAGGTAAATAAACCAAGCAGTAGAAAATTGCAGGATGGCTCAGATGTTCACCAGTTCAGTGGGTGGGCCTTGAATCCTGTGGTCAAATCCTCATCCTTCTTCAGATCCCCCTTATCCATCCCTTCCTTGCGATTACCTTGATCTTTGTAGTAACCAATCTGTTTCTTTGTGCTGATTTATCTTCAAGATCATTTGTTTGGCGAGCCCTGCTCCTCCTGGAAAGGCCTTTCTGCTCTCACACGAGCATCGTCCTTTCTGTCCCTATTTCTGTGGCATCCTATACTTTTAAAATAAATAAGGTATGAATGGGGATGTGGTGGGGAAAGTCACTCACAGGCAGACTCACACACAGCTCACTAGTCCAAAACTCTGGGTTGTTTTTAAGACACATAGATTATATCAGCAAGGGTAAATACTGAATGGGATGGAAACCAGTGGGAAATAAGTGGGAAAAGTACTCATGTGAGCTTTCAGTTGCCAAAAAGCAATTCCAGGCAAACAGCCTGGTTGTGATTCCTCTCAACACCACAATTGTACATCATCTTCTACCACTGTGTCCAACCCTTCCCAGTGAGGAGGATGAGCAGGCTACAGCCCAAAGGAATTATCTGATGATTCTATGAAATAGAGTTAAATCAGGGAAGTTCAAAATATATCTGAGCAGGGAAAAGTGAATATCAACTCAAAGAGAGTTGGATATCAAGCTCAGGGATCCAGGACACACCTAGGCCTGTAAGGATGTTCACACAGCTCAGGTTCTACCTGTTGGAGTGGAGACAGACCGCAACAGGGATTGTCCAGAAGGGGACAACCTGGATTGTCAGGAATTCAGGTCCTTACAGCTGCTCATTTATTCTTTTTATCCCCAGAGGCTAAGCAGGAACACATTGTCCAGACCACATCAGTGTCCAGACAAATGAGTGGGGGCACCTTTCTTCAGAGGCCAAGCACTTCTGTGCTCCCTGTCAGCAGGTACCACACACCTGGGAACATTGCCAGCAGCAAAATGATGCACCTCACGAGTCCCCTTGATTCCTAAAGGAAGGCACAGAATGCTGGCCTTGCACTGATATGGACATTTTCTGTTCAGGACCACGCCAAGAACTGTCAAACTCATTCATCAGCTGCCTCTGTACAAATGGCAGCAGCATTCACTGGCCAGAAGCTTGGCAGGGCTTCAGAGCACTGACCTAGAAGTTAAAGGCTCTTTGTTTATTGCTAATCCCTGGAGCTATGCAGTCCCAAAGCCATTCCCTTTCTGTGCAACACAAGACCAGCTTTCACAGCCCTAGCCTGAGCCCAGTGAAGTCAATAGAAAGGCTGTCATTGTCTCTGGTGACCAATGCACTGTCCCTGGATTCTGCAAAACGAGACTGGCTCCTGCTTTTGTTGAAATCAATGCAAGTATTACCAGTGGTCGCTGCTGAATCCAAACGGGGCCGCGTGTCCCTCAGGAGTCTGAAATCCATGGTCACCTTTTTCTGAATATTTCAGAGAATGAAGAACAAAGGCTTAGATTTTCAGCAGGTTTTAAATATTTTTAGGTGCCTTTTATTCCCAGGAGGACTCCTTACGGCCACACTTGGATCATGTACTCCTTTGTCCTACTCCCACATAACTTTCTTTGAAAGCCTTACATCTCCTAGAAGCTCTTCTGATGTGATGTGAAACCACTATCTGGGTATAGCAACACCTTTTCTAGTGAAAAACTGAGCTGGGAAATGGGAGACCAGGCAAATAAACATCCGCTAATTGTTTGAAACCATCCAAGAATCTGTTTTCATGTTAGAAGCAAAATCCCTGGGTCATATCCTTGAGCAAGGCTTCTCCTGGACTGCTGGGATCCCCTCTTCTGTCACTCTCTTTGTGTCATTAGCAACATCACTGGTATTAATTGGTCCTTGATAAAGATTAGAATGATTCTCAGATTTG
>VZTH01008782.1:111780-155140 GCA_013397815.1 Aleadryas rufinucha | reverse complement strand
TTCAAAAAGTTTCACTCTGTTCTAAGTCTGTGTTGTAGCAATTCTGATAAACTTTAATTTTGGCAGAAGGATGTGTCTTCTCCTAATCTTCTCTTGGGTACCAAATATTATCCCAGCACCATTGCTTCAAACTAAAACTCTGGGGATTTAGTGCACATGAACACTTCAGGGTCTGACAGTTTCAAGAGAATAACACCAAGTTTGTTGAGATTGGAGAAGCAAACATATTAACCTCAGGGTTTACACATTTTACAAGAAAAATAAAGGAGTAAAAAATGTCAGGCTGGCTAGAAAATCAACTAGTTTAAGCCTCTGCACCAAGGACTTGTCTACACTAGAATTCTGGTTGAAATATCATTTTGCTGCAGCCACACTGATTTTGGTATATGAAGAGGTTCTGTATATGGTCAGTAACATTTATTCTAAATGCCATGAGGACATGTCCCTGAGATAGTAGAATCATGAGTATTTAGTCTTTCCACTTTGAACTGTGCTTTTCAGGAGAGTATGTGCATCCTACAGCTGTGGGACAGGTTAATCTTCAAGATCAATAGATGGAGGGATGATATTTTTAACTTGAAGGTTTCACTCCAGATTATTCTTCAGACCCAAATGAATATGGTGACAGGCAGTAGTTTTATTTTTTGTTCAAGATGAAAGTAAACTCAGCTGAGCTTTCGGGTTGTTTCCATACTTGGTTTTTTGTTTGCTTTTTTTTTTCTTAATTATGAAATTCATAGAATCACAGAACAGCTTGGGTTGGAAGGGATCTTAAAGTTCATCTATCCCAAACCCCTTTCCATAGTCTGAAGTTTGTACACAGCCTTGCAATCAGTCCCATCCCTCAAGCACTCTGCTCCAAATGGCCTGAGGGCAATTTTCTGAGGAAAGCAATGGTAAATGGGAGCACTGGGAATGTCCTAAAGGTTAATCAGGTTGTTTTATGTCAGCCTCCATCTTGTCCACCAAGTCCCTGTTGCACATCTGGGCACTGTGCCTGGAGGATCTGTCCCTACATGGCAGGACACTGCCACTGCTGGGGGAGTGACACCTCCCAGTATGGACTGGGACAGACATGACCTGCTGTGGGACATGATGGTGTCTGGGCATCCTGACAAGGTGTTGCAATTGAGTTCTTCCTTCCTTTACCATTTTCAGAGCAAACAGCAAAAATATCAACCCCTCCTTATCCAAATTTTGGACATTTCCTATCACTACATGTTCCAGGTGACTGGGCACACGCAGCCAAGAGAAGACAGGGAGCAACCTGGCCTAGAGGAAGGTGTCCCTGCCCATGGCAGGGGGTTGGAAGTAGATGATCTTTAAGGTCCTTTCTAACCCAAACCATTCTATAATTCCATGATACTTTGATCCTATGATTCTATGATCAGGGTCAGCTGTTCCAAAACTCATTTCATCCAAGCTGCTCCTTGCAGCCCCATCCCACACACCCACTCTGTGCTTTGCAAAGGGCACTACATTCATCCCCTTCGTGCCCCTGCCCACCCACAGCTGCAGCACCAGGACATTTTGGACCAGACCAAGGAGGGACAGCCACCTCCATGTTGTCCTGTGCCAGGCAGCCTTTCCCAACCTTTCCCAAGTTTTCTTCTGAGATCATGAGCTTTTCCAGACCAGGCAGTGCTGTCTCATGCCTTGAGGGTCTGGAGCACATGTCTTATGAGGAGCAGCTGAGGGAACTGGGGTTGTTTAGTCTGGAGAAAAGGAGGCTCAGGAGGNGGAATGTCCTAAAGGTTAATCAGGTTGTTTTATGTCAGCCTCCATCTTGTCCACCAAGTCCCTGTTGCACATCTGGGCACTGTGCCTGGAGGATCTGTCCCTACATGGCAGGACACTGCCACTGCTGGGGGAGTGACACCTCCCAGTATGGACTGGGACAGACATGACCTGCTGTGGGACATGATGGTGTCTGGGCATCCTGACAAGGTGTTGCAATTGAGTTCTTCCTTCCTTTACCATTTTCAGAGCAAACAGCAAAAATATCAACCCCTCCTTATCCAAATTTTGGACATTTCCTATCACTACGTGTTCCAGGTGACGGGGCACACCCAGCCAAGAGAAGACAGGGAGCAACCTGGCCTAGAGGAAGGTGTCCCTGCCCATGGCAGGGGGTTGGAAGTAGATGATCTTTAAGGTCCTTTCTAACCCAAACCATTCTATAATTCCATGATACTTTGATCCTATGATTCTATGATCAGGGTCAGCTGTTCCAAAACTCATTTCATCCAAGCTGCTCCTTGCAGCCCCATCCCACACACCCACTCTGTGCTTTGCAAAGGGCACTACATTCATCCCCTTCGTGCCCCTGCCCACCCACAGCTGCAGCACCAGGACATTTTGGACCAGACCAAGGAGGGACAGCCACCTCCATGTTGTCCTGTGCCAGGCAGCCTTTCCCAACCTTTCCCAAGTTTTCTTCTGAGATCATGAGCTTTTCCAGACCAGGCAGTGCTGTCTCATGCCTTGAGGGTCTGGAGCACATGTCTTATGAGGAGCAGCTGAGGGAACTGGGGTTGTTTAGTCTGGAGAAAAGGAGGCTCAGGAGGGACCTTATCAGCATCTACAAGTACCTGAAAGGAGGTTGCAGACAGGTGGGGATCAGGTTTTTTTCACTAGTAATAAATGATACAGAGGAAACAGCTTAAAGTTGTGCCAGGAGGGGTTTATACTGGATATTAGGGAAAACTTCTTCACCAAAAGGGTTGTCAGACACAGGAATGGGTTTCCCAGGGAAGTGGTGGAGTCACCATCCCTAGAGGGATTTAAAATATATGTAGATGTGGTACCTGGGGATGTGGTTTAATGTTGGGTTAATGGTTGGACTCAATGATATACGAGGTCTTCTCCAATCTTAATTATTCTGTGATTCTATGAGCACATCCCCCCCACAGAACTGTCAGCTTAGGAACAACCCCAACCCTCCACCCTTACCCCTCTGCTTCCCCTGGAAAATGACATCACTCCAGACAATTTAGTGCTAATCAATAGGGTTTAACAGAGGCAGATACAGCCCCGAAAGCAGCCGCTGATGCAGCTGTATCCCGCCAGCAGCGAACGCCTCCATGTGAGCGGAAGCATGGTCTGCCTTTGTTGGCATTTTCTGCTTTGTCTCTCACCAGCATTTGCATCTCCTAATTAAATAAGTATGGGCAACTGTATAAATATATATATAGCATTGCATTAAAGCCCTGGGATCTGTCTGACAGCCCAGCATGATGCAGCAGCATTAGCAATGTTTGCTGTACCGTTTCAAATGACCTCATTTGGAGGGGAATTGCAGCCAGGCTGTGCGTGCTCTAACCCAGACAGTTGCAGGCACATGGGTTTTAGTAGAAATACATCCACAGAATTTCGTTTGGCTGTCCTTTTCTTTGTAAAGGCCATGAGTGCTCTTAGTGAAGTTAATCTGTGCCTGCGCGACTGTGGATTACATTCTGATGTGTTCCATCAGATAAGTGAGCTGTCAGGCTGTGATGGAAAAGTGTTGGAAGCTGACAGATGATTGATGCTTGGGAAAGTGCAACTCCTCATGCACCAGGACTAGCTCTTCAGCTTCTTCTCCCCCAAAATGTCTCTCTCCTCCACGCACAGGATGAGCAGCTCTTCAAGGATGGGTCAGTGTTCCACTGGGGAAGGAAGAACTGTGATGAAGCAAAAGTGGCAGGAGCAACTACTTGCTTTGGAGGGTGCCCTTCCCCTGCTAGCCTTATTTTGAGGAAGGTGATCTAATCAGTTCTACAAGGTCTTATATATTATTTCCATATTGCCTTTTTCTAAGCAACCAATGCATCTCCAGGCTCATTTACACATAGATCACTTCAGGGCAGGGCAGTGTCATGTGCAGCCCAGGCTGAAAATGCTTTTCCACTGACATCAAGAGTTGAATTTGGTCCAGAGGTGACTTTACAATCTCAGGAGTCATCTCTCTTCTCCACTGAACGTGGCCTCCACTGTTCACTGAGCAGCGTGACCCGTGTCAGCTATTGCTCAGCAGAAAACAAACAGGGAAGGGACGATTTAGATTTCTTGGGTTACCTGCAAGCTGGTTCTTAGAGCATCAGTGAAGGTGACAATTAACCCTACCCTCCCAGCTGCCAGTGTTTAAATAAGTTTCTTAGTCTTACAAGCCGGAAGCAGGACGATAAGTTAGATTATCTCATCATTATCTGCAGGAAGGAGGCCAGCTGGGTCAGTACAACGCTGCTTAGCCGGTGTATAAATAGGATCAGGACTTACAGATGGTGACCAAGGTTAAAGGAATAACTAAAGTGTATAAATATACTGTGATCATGCTCAGATTCTGCCTGTATTTCCTGTGCAGGGGGCTGAGCATGACAAGCATTCGTAAACGACCTTGTTACGAGCATCGGGGGAATCTCTGAAGGCACCACGGGCAGACAGGAGAGGGCTGGACGCCTGCCAGCTGGGCAGGGTGGATCTGTGCTCCCCATCAGCTCCCCAGGCAATGATGGAAATCAGCTTTCCCCTCCCCCTGACCTGGAACAGACGAAGCACAGGACTGTCATGAGGACCAATTAGTTAATAAGATGCCAATGTCCCCAGGCAGGCAGAAACACGGAACGACGCAGGGATGTGCTGTCTATGGAGGCAGGAATGCTGGCATGGATCTGGAGGGTTTTCTCTGGGTTCATGCTTCAATGAAAGCCAAACTGAAGCGTCTTCTAGAGTTCACAGCACCATTCACACAGCTTGAATAACTGGCACTTCTGAGGAGATCAAGAGGGATGGAAGGGGAGGCTCAGGCTGCTCCCTGCCAAGAAGCAGACTTTGCTCCTCTACATTCAGTTGGCAAAGGCAGGGAATAAGGGCCAAAACTCTCCTTAGTGGCTTCAAGAGGCTTTTAGGCAGGTGAACAAGGTGCCAAAGAGTTCAGCCTAGACCAAAGTCTGCACAGGCACTGTGCCTTGGAAAGCCGAGGATCATGTTTTCTCTTCCAAAATCCATGGGCACTAAGTGCTGGGAGTTGCCACAGAGGTCTTGAGTTTGTGCATTTCCTGAGAAACCTCTCTGCTTTAGCAGTGACCTGCAACTGATGAGAACAGCCTTAGCTTTTGATGGTGATTTTCCATCCTCTACTTCCCTCCCCGCCAAAAAAATTATATAACCCCATCCATTTTTAGAAATGCAGACCCAGGGCTCAGCAGATCAGGCTAATATTGATCATTTCAGCCTCCATGAATTCAGAAAGCCAAATCCTCCACAGGGCAGGACAGGGCAGGAGAATGAGAACAGAGCACTTAAGGGGCATAGACAGCATTTCTGTGTTGCAGCATGTGCTCTGGTGGAACAGAGGATGTTTTATCCTGCTTGCACAGCATCTTCTGACCTGCTTTTGACCCAATAAGCGTTTGCACTCATAAATACTGGAGCTGTACCCCTGGGAGGTGAGGGAAGAAGAGGGAAGGAAAAGAGTGGGTTTATCAAATCTGGGATCGCTGCAGGGCTTGGAAAGAAAACTTTCTTCCTCTCTCTTCCAGCCCAACTGTAAACCATACTGCATCCAAGAGGGCTTGTTTATTAGCCCTTGGATTGGAGAGTTTTTGCCAAGACAGCTCCCCAGCCAGTGACTTTTGGTTGAGAGCAGAGCAAAAGAGATTCACGAGATCATCCTGCTCCCCTCCATGCCTCGAGNATGAGGAGCAGCTGAGGGAACTGGGGTTGTTTAGTCTGGAGAAAAGGAGGCTCAGGAGGGACCTTATCAGCATCTACAAGTACCTGAAAGGAGGTTGCAGACAGGTGGGGATCAGGTTTTTTTCACTAGTAATAAATGATACAGAGGAAACAGCTTAAAGTTGTGCCAGGAGGGGTTTATACTGGATATTAGGGAAAACTTCTTCACCAAAAGGGTTGTCAGACACAGGAATGGGTTTCCCAGGGAAGTGGTGGAGTCACCATCCCTAGAGGGATTTAAAATATATGTAGATGTGGTACCTGGGGATGTGGTTTAATGTTGGGTTAATGGTTGGACTCAATGATATACGAGGTCTTCTCCAATCTTAATTATTCTGTGATTCTATGAGCACATCCCCCCCACAGAACTGTCAGCTTAGGAACAACCCCAACCCTCCACCCTTACCCCTCTGCTTCCCCTGGAAAATGACATCACTCCAGACAATTTAGTGCTAATCAATAGGGTTTAACAGAGGCAGATACAGCCCCGAAAGCAGCCGCTGATGCAGCTGTATCCCGCCAGCAGCGAACGCCTCCATGTGAGCGGAAGCATGGTCTGCCTTTGTTGGCATTTTCTGCTTTGTCTCTCACCAGCATTTGCATCTCCTAATTAAATAAGTATGGGCAACTGTATAAATATATATATAGCATTGCATTAAAGCCCTGGGATCTGTCTGACAGCCCAGCATGATGCAGCAGCATTAGCAATGTTTGCTGTACCGTTTCAAATGACCTCATTTGGAGGGGAATTGCAGCCAGGCTGTGCGTGCTCTAACCCAGACAGTTGCAGGCACATGGGTTTTAGTAGAAATACATCCACAGAATTTCGTTTGGCTGTCCTTTTCTTTGTAAAGGCCATGAGTGCTCTTAGTGAANGATTTAGATTTCTTGGGTTACCTGCAAGCTGGTTCTTAGAGCATCAGTGAAGGTGACAATTAACCCTACCCTCCCAGCTGCCAGTGTTTAAATAAGTTTCTTAGTCTTACAAGCCGGAAGCAGGACGATAAGTTAGATTATCTCATCATTATCTGCAGGAAGGAGGCCAGCTGGGTCAGTACAACGCTGCTTAGCCGGTGTATAAATAGGATCAGGACTTACAGATGGTGACCAAGGTTAAAGGAATAACTAAAGTGTATAAATATACTGTGATCATGCTCAGATTCTGCCTGTATTTCCTGTGCAGGGGGCTGAGCATGACAAGCATTCGTAAACGACCTTGTTACGAGCATCGGGGGAATCTCTGAAGGCACCACGGGCAGACAGGAGAGGGCTGGACGCCTGCCAGCTGGGCAGGGTGGATCTGTGCTCCCCATCAGCTCCCCAGGCAATGATGGAAATCAGCTTTCCCCTCCCCCTGACCTGGAACAGACGAAGCACAGGACTGTCATGAGGACCAATTAGTTAATAAGATGCCAATGTCCCCAGGCAGGCAGAAACACGGAACGACGCAGGGATGTGCTGTCTATGGAGGCAGGAATGCTGGCATGGATCTGGAGGGTTTTCTCTGGGTTCATGCTTCAATGAAAGCCAAACTGAAGCGTCTTCTAGAGTTCACAGCACCATTCACACAGCTTGAATAACTGGCACTTCTGAGGAGATCAAGAGGGATGGAAGGGGAGGCTCAGGCTGCTCCCTGCCAAGAAGCAGACCTTGCTCCTCTACATTCAGTTGGCAAAGGCAGGGAATAAGGGCCAAAACTCTCCTTAGTGGCTTCAAGAGGCTTTTAGGCAGGTGAACAAGGTGCCAAAGAGTTCAGCCTAGACCAAAGTCTGCACAGGCACTGTGCCTTGGAAAGCCGAGGATCATGTTTTCTCTTCCAAAATCCATGGGCACTAAGTGCTGGGAGTTGCCACAGAGGTCTTGAGTTTGTGCATTTCCTGAGAAACCTCTCTGCTTTAGCAGTGACCTGCAACTGATGAGAACAGCCTTAGTTTTTGATGGTGATTTTCCATCCTCTACTTCCCTCCCCGCCAAAAAAATTATATAACCCCATCCATTTTTAGAAATGCAGACCCAGGGCTCAGCAGATCAGGCTAATATTGATCATTTCAGCCTCCATGAATTCAGAAAGCCAAATCCTCCACGGGGCAGGACAGGGCAGGGGAGTGAGAACAGAGCACTTAAGGGGCATAGACAGCATTTCTGTGTTGCAGCATGTGCTCTGGTGGAACAGAGGATGTTTTATCCTGCTTGCACAGCATCTTCTGACCTGCTTTTGACCCAAGAAGCGTTTGCACTCATAAATACTGGAGCTGTACCCCTGGGAGGTGAGGGAAGAAGAGGGAAGGAAAAGAGTGGGTTTATCAAATCTGGGATCGCTGCAGGGCTTGGAAAGAAAACTTTCTTCCTCTCTCTTCCAGCCCAACTGTAAACCACACTGCATCCAAGAGGGCTTGTTTATTAGCCCTTGGATTGGAGAGTTTTTGCCAAGACAGCTCCCCAGCCAGTGACTTTTGGTTGAGAGCAGAGCAAAAGAGATTCACGAGATCATCCTGCTCCCCTCCATGCCTCGAGGAAGGTGTTGACTAAATAACTTAATTCTGGAAGACTTTACTCAGTGCTGCTGCTCTTTTGGGCAGAAAAAGGCTTGAGAAGGTTGTATATCAGAAACTACTCACCTCTTCACTTTTCCCTGTGAGAACCTGGAGAGATGGGGGAGAAGTCTGGGGACAACTCAAGATGGGTGGTGAAGAAGGACATTGGAAGAATGGGAATGAAAGTCAGCATGTAACTGGAAATATCAGGACACCACAGACATCCAGGCTCTTTTCCACATTTGGAATATGAAGCACAATTCTTGTTCTCCAAAAAAGACTATCAGAACTGGGAGAGATACAGAGAGGAGCAATAAGAGGGCTGAGACACGCATCTGACCTTGCATTTCAAGAAATCAAGCATTCAGCTAGAAATGGGTTGTTGCAAGTGGAATAAAATGCCTAGAAGATCATGAGTGGCCTGAAAGAGCTGTTAGATAAAACCTCAGAGGGAACAGCAACCCCATCTGCAGCTCCTGAGCCTTGGCTGTGTCACTCTGACTAACAGAGTTGTCAGTCCCCAATTCACGTGTCCTGACAAGTGGTTTTTCTTCCCAAGGAAATGCACTTGCTAAGTCAGGCAGGCATAGCTGAAAGATAATGGTTTTTTCCTGTTGAAAATTATTTTATGCCTGCAAGAGCAGCCAAGGCACGCTATGGAAAACCAGCCAGAAAGCCCTAAAGATGCACCTAAATGATACCTATTCACAAATTTAAGATCTTTAGGAACTTGCTCTTGCTGAAGAGGTTCTGTGGCTTTTGTTTAGGATTTATTTGAGATAAGACAGCTCGGTGGTAAGCAGAGATCCAAGTTCAATTCCCTACATTCTTCGCTGGTTATTTCCTCTGGGATCTTCATTACATCTCTCTGTGCACTTCAATTTTCCCAGAAATAACTCTAACTACCTGTCTGAAGAGTTGGGGGAGATACAATAAAGGCTGTAAAGAGCTGAGATAATGTTGTAACAGGAGCTGTAAAAATACCTACAGAAAATAGAGGTCCCTTTCTATCACCACTGGGGCTGATACGTGATGCAGCTTGTGGGAAAGGCACATGATTGCTGGAGCGTCTCGGGCTCACTGGGAGGATCCGGTTACACTCAGCACTGAAATCACATCGTGTTGTTTCCCAGCCTCTGACAGAGCAGCCAAATGTTTACACACAACTTCCACTTTCGCTTCAGACACTGTCTGAAAGCTCACCCCGTGCCTGGGGAAGCAGCTCACATCTGAGCACAAAGTCCTTTGTTTTGTTGCTGGTGGTGATTTTAGGGGGCTTGGGGGGGCTTATACATAAAAGGGAAAGAGGGAAAGAGTCTTCTTATACAGGCAGTGATATGACAGAGGGGAACAATTTTAAACTAAAAGAGAAGAGATTTAGGTTAGAAATTACAAAGAAATTGTTCCCTGTGAGGGTGGGGAGGCCCTGGCACAGGGTGCCCAGAGAAGCTGTGGCTTCCCCATTCCTGGAAGTGTCCAAGGCCAGGTTGGACAGGGCTTGGAGCAATCTGGCCATGGCACAAGGGTTGGAACTTGATGGTCTTTAAGGTCTCTCCCAGCCCAAACCATTCAATGATTTTATTACTTTTTTTCTTTTAGGTAACCACATTGCAAAGTGAATTTTGCTCACACAAAAGCAAGTCAGGTGGGGTGACGAGGGTGAGGGGAAACCTGATTTATCACCACCAAAATATTTTCTTCCCCTCTTTGAAGCTCTCTCTGAGGTGATGGGCTCCATGCAAGGACACATTCCTCAGTGCCAGATCGTATATTGGGAACATGGGAAGGAGTAAGAGACACAACCCTGTTGCACTTACAAACATTTCATCTTACCAGAATTTGATTTTTTGCCCCCCAAGGAATTTTGTGCACAAGTAATTTACCACGAGGCTATGTGCCACAAAGCCTAGTTGCAAAAGTGTACAATCCCAAGCCAGATAGAACCCCAAAAACATCAACAGCAGAGTCACAGTGCTCCCCTCGGAGCTGCAGGTCACCTGAGGAAGAGAGGACGGTGCAGCCTTGGGGACAGCCACTAGATGGGGGCACGAACACACACGTCCGTAGGCCCCCAGCTGAACCCCAGAGCATGAACACCAGGAGGTGACACATCACCGACCTTCCCTGCCCCTGGGCACAGACCAGGAGACTCCAGAAAAGTGGATCTGCTACCCACCAAATCCATCGGAGTGAGCCATGCATACATCCACTCACAGTCCCTCAGCTGGGGTAAGATTTGACTGTGTTATGGCTTTGGGGAGCTTAGGCTGGGCCATGAACATCAGCTGGATGGCCCATGTGCCTTCCACTCGAGATCATTATGGAGCCACAGAACTTTGGTCTCAGAACCTGCTCCCAAAAGTTTCTTTGTTCAACACTTCCAGCCAGCCGATTCTCCCTCACACTACAGAAAGGTGCCTGCCCACTTCTCCAGAGACCTCAGCTCTTCCAGACCATCACTGGGAGCAGCCTGTGGGTGCTCTCTGCTGCCTGCCTTTTGACAAGGTGCCCCACGAATTGGCTCTGACTGGAGACAGCGCTGCTTTCGTGGAGCCTGGAGGGGTCAGAGCATGTGAAGCTCCTCCCGACCCCGACACATCCGACGCGTTCTCTTGGTGAAGGACCAAGTTCACGAGGCTGCCAAACACATCAGCCCTGGAGCCTGAGCAAATCTGTCGTGAAGTGCAGCTTTTGCACTCACAGATGTATTCCCTCCTCCAAAAGGAGCCGCGGAGGGAGGGGGAATTTTTATCCCTCTGGGAATGCTAAGCCCTGTTTGTCTGAGCAGCTTTGCAGAAATATAAAGAGGCCTAAACAATTTCCACTAATGATGTGTCATCAATTAAGCAGTTTTATGAGGGAAGAAGGTTTGGCTAATGCACAATCCTGATGACATATCCATGGACAGGCTCCTTGAGCAGGCGCCACTTCATCCCCATCCTTCAGATGATGAATAAGCCAGTGAAACTGGGAGCCACTTTGCTTCTTGACTCAACAACGAGGCAAAACAGTGGAGAGCAGCTTCCCTCCTTGTGTTCTCAAGGATGCCCATAGCAGTTTTTCCAGGAGCCCTCAGATGGGAGCCTACACAGCCAGCCTGTCTCCTGATATAACTTTTCTCACCCCCAAAATAGAAAGGTCCCCATCATTTCTTGTGTCCCTGCTGATCAACACTGGTCCAGCAAGTTTTGCCTTTGCTCTGAGGCAGAGAATCCCTGCCATTCACTGTGAAAACCTTTGGGAATTCAGTAGTATATGGCAAGATCATATGTCACACAGAGGTTACAATAAATCCACATCCTTATTCAGCCTCCAGCACCTCATGGTCACCACAGTTTAGAAGCACTTGATCTGAGATCTGTGAGTTGCAAATAATTCTCTGCAGACACTTCCCAGCCAGCCTGACTCTTGATAGCCTCTGCCAGCCAAGGAAACAGAGAGTTTTTCAGATGATATTGTTTTCTCCCTGTAACTGAGGCTCCTTGTTCAATGCAAGAAGAAAATAGCTCATTGTCAAGACTGTCTTTGCCACCGACATGTGACCAAAATATCAGTTTCTCCTTTTTGCTGAGGCCCAGTTGCTGCTTTGCTGGTAGAAGGGAAATCCCTGGAAACAGAGAGCAAAGTCAATGACACGCAGGCTGTACCCCTTGAGTCAGCATGGCAAAGTTCTCCTCATTCCCCCTCTGCCAGCCCAAAGCTGCTGGGAAGATGTTGTTGTTGTTGTTGTTGTTGTTGTTGTTGCTGCTGCTGCTGTTGTTGTTGATGTTGTTGGGTGGATTTGGGGTTTTTTTATCTCAGCATTTTCTGGAGTAGGGCGCCTGACCCTGACTTCTTCAGTTATGCTTGTGGTGTCTTCACGTGCAAGCACTGAGCAGCTCTGGGTCTACTTAGCATCTGAATTCAGAGAAAAAGCTGTTTTCAACCCTACATGGCAAAGCACCAAGGAGTCTCAGTTCTGCAAGGTGTTACATTTTACTTTGGGGTGAACTTAGAGGCAACTTCTCCTCCAAGACCTTCTCTTGGCCTTGAAATGCCCTTTTCTCTTTGTCCTGTTTTTTTTCTCTTTTGTATTGAGACACAATCTTTACTGTGGCAGTGACAGCTGAGGATGGCAGCTTCTGTTGAAATTTTGGCTTCACTCCCCTTCTTGAGGGATTCGAAGGTCTTAGCTCTGCATGCTTGGAAAGCCTTTTACCAATAGCTGGGCACTCCAGGAGGGCTGGCTGGGCTTTGTGCCCTGAGATGGACAAAGATTTTCTCCTTGATCCAAGGACTTCCAGGAGAGTGGAATGGGCTTGTTTGGCCGAGGTCACCAGCCTCTTTATTCTCTTGTTTACAGGCTGGCAGATGGAAAATGCTGATTCAGCAGGCTTGGGAAAAAATATCAACAGGGAAAAATGCACGAGGGGTATCCTGGCTACACTTCTGCCTTCTTTCTCCTTTTTTTTTTCATCCTGATTTCCTTATTTCCTGCACCCAACAGATACATTTGACAAAGTCAAAGTTTCAAAACCAAGGATGCTCCACTTTGTCCATTCTAAAAACTTCCTATCCCAAACCACAAAGGGGGTTGGTAACTGTGCCTGGAGACAAACTCAGACAGAGCCAGTATTTCTGAGAATTTTGAGAAAATATGTAATACAACAAAACAGAGAAAAAAAATAGGTGACAGTGTCTTCTGTGAAGGTTTTTGTGCTCTGAGGCTTCCGGGGAGGGAGTTTCTCTTGAACCTCTCAGGTAGGACATAGAGGGTAGTGGTTAAAAAGAGAGGCTGTATCCACACATCCTCCTGCAAGTCCAGAGCTGATTTTCATAGATCCATTTTGTGCTCCAGCTCTAGCTCTGGGTGTCCCAGTGACCCACTCCTGGCCCTGCCTCTTGCAGACTGCCCGTCTTGGCCTGTTGCTTGTATTCATTTCCAAAAACAACTCAGTGTGAGCTGTCACATGCTCAGGGCAATTGTCCATCTGAAAGACTTCATTAAACATTTCTGGTAAAATGTGTGTGTCACTAAATGGCTTTAAGATGAGACTTCCAAATGAGTCTATGCCTTTCATCAGGTCTTTGCTCCTAGAGTAAGCATAAAATTTTTTTCTCACATAAATAAACTCAGATATTTAGGCTGGAAGTGAGATTCAAGGAGTTCAGTCAGGTCAGGGGGGATTTAAATAACCTCCTCTCTTCAGGTTTTGAAGAAATAGGTCTTTGATAGAAGCAGCACAGCCGGAGCATGAGCTGCAGGAGACCTTCAGGGTGGACTTGAGAAGACATTTTACTTCTCTGTGCTTCTGGTTTGCCCTCTGTAAAATGAGGACATGGTTCTTCACCCCTTGCTTTGCAAAGATCTTTGAGCTCAGAGTTGCTGCATTCTGCACAAAACCTTGACAACCTTATTATTTACCGGCACAAACAAGGGAACTTGGTCTTGCAAAGACATCATTTGGTTTTAAGTCATTCCCCGGCTCTTCAGGAAAACAGTCTGTGCACAGGCACAGAATTAGTCACACAAGGAAATCAAAAGCTGTTGGGCAAGTTTTGCTTTTTTTTTATCTCCACCTGCTACCCAAACTTCAGGTGTTTCTCTTAGGGAAACATTGTCAGCCACTGTTGCTGCTGTTAGAGAATCATGGAACCATCAATGTTGGAATAGAACTCTACACAGTGCGTGGGAGACTGTGAGAGCTGCCTTGCTTTTGTTTCAAAACACAGTGAAGTTGAGTTTCCCATGCTCATTGTTTCAGGCCAAAAAAAAAGGAAAACACTCCAGAAAATACTCAGAAATAGCTGACATCCTTTTGGATATTACTTGAGGCAGCAAAGGTGCCTTGTGTGTGTATGAAATGTTTATCTTTGCATTACTTTCTATTGCTTTATAACCACACATTTCCTCTGCCTTCTCCTCTTGCCGTGTCCTCGGATGCCTGTGCTGGGCACGCACCTTCTGCGTGGCTCCTGCCTGCACAATTGGGCAATGAAGCTGAGATTGTCTCCTGCCACCCGTGGCATTTGGAGCCACAGAACCGTGCTGCAGGATTTCCAGAAAGCAAAGGGCAAAGATCTCGCGTTACACCAAGGCAGAGCTTTATGGGCTCATCAGAAAATTGCCTGTTGTTAATCCTGCTGGGAGTAAAACCGGCCTGGTGTAAAACAGCCCAGCAACAGCCCTTCCAACCCATCATGTTGATTTATTCCAGCGTGTTGTCTGGGCCAAACTCAATCATGGTCAGCATTGCTGGACCTTTAGATAACAGGTGCCGATCTGCCATGTGTGAAACATCATCAGCTTGAAACCTGAGATTTTACTGAGGCAAGAAAAATCAGCCTGAAGCTGAAACCACTTGAATTATCAAATACAATTTGAGGGGGAGCAGGCAGCAAGGAAGATGACAGGGGATGCAATGCTCCGTGGCACTTCTTCAGAAGCTTTTTCACACCCATATGAATATTTGTCAAACTAGACCATAAATCAGACCCTGCTAAAAATTATTATCTGCTTTTGGCTTCGGGCATCTGCTAGAAAGGACCCCTTGAGTCTATGTTATGTACATCTTGTGAAATTCGCAGCGGTTTTATTCAGAATTAGGCAACAATACACAATTCATCCTTTTTTGTGTATGTGTGTGTGTGTTATCAGCCTGCAAAAAGGGGAATAAATTAACAAAAGACTGTGAGATCATTCATAGCACCCTCATTCACTAAAAAAAATTTATCACTGCAGCCTGATCCAGCCGGGGGACTTGAGCACAGCTGTGACAGCCACTCCAGGCCACTGCCAGAGCGCAGAGCTGCAGGGCAAAGGCAGGAGGGGATTTCATCCCGTGTGGCCCAGGGCAGGTACTGCAGAGCCACCACCCCTGCGAGCAGAGACGCTCCCGCCGGAGCACACTCGGGGTTGTTGTCTTTGCTGCAGACAGTCAGGCTGGGGCAGACTCAGACAGCAACAAACCCTTTATGAAAGCAGCTGGGAAAGAGAATCAAAGACATCCAGTGACCGCCAGCTCCTGCTGGACAAATTTAACCCATTCGGCATTCCCAAACAAGCAGGTTTCCTGACTGGCACTTGCCCACTTCTTGCCTTGGCTCAATTAAACCCCTAAATTCAATGTCTCCAGAAACACAAAGCCACAAAGCATTTCCAGGGTCCATCCCGTAGTCATCCCATAATCCAGTCCCCACCTTAGGTTTCTACAGCATCTTTTAAAAAGCTGCTGTGTGCCAGGATCAGTTTCCCCACTCCCCAAGTTTGCTGAGAAGCTGTCACAGAACTCTCTGTCCTGGTGAATAGGACATGTCCTTGGCCTTAAGGATATGGATCTTTTATGGGTAAAAGAGCACCTGGGAGAACACAGGGATACAAGCCCCACATTGCTTGTTTTCTTCAAGCCACGATGGCTACAGAAACCATGAGCCAGCGTGGCCCCAGCTGCAGGTGACATCAGTGAGTCAGAAGGATTGGAGAAGACAGTAGGAAATTAAATCAGAGCAGAGCTGAGGGAAGAGGCAGAGCTGCCTTCATCCTTAGAGACCTTCTGCTTGGACCTTTAACTTCTTCCACAGTGCTATGGATGTAAATATTGGCTCTCAGGAGGACAAAACACGACCCAGTTTATTCTGAGCTGGGGTAACTCAGTGAGTGCACAACCAGCATATGGGTGGACAGAAGGTGACATCCCAGACAAAGCCCAGCACTCCCACTGAGCTCCTCTGGGAGGGACATGGGCCTGCATTAGGGGTGACAACGTTTGTGCCCATCTGCTGCAGATGGCACCGTGCCACTTCACAGCTTCATTTCACCAAGAGATGCTGGATTGGGCTGTAGCTTGCTCAGCCCTGCCAGGGTTTCTGTCCCAGGGGCAGGTGGTGACCTCTGAGCAGGCAGCAAACCAAGCAAAACCAAGGGAGAAGTGTGGTGGTGTTGGCCACTGCAATCACACTGAGATAGTGGAGGACAAACTAACCCTGGGGACAGCAGGGCCTGTTTCCCTCAGTCCTTGTGAGGGATCCCAAAACCAAGTTTGTACATGGATTTTTGCCTGAGCAGTGCCAAGGGTCTGGGAATGTTCTCACACCTTATCTGTGTTGGTTGTAGTTTATCTCTCCCATTTTATTACGTCTGAACTAGCTCTTTGCCATTAGGGCCACAAAGAGGGCACACAAGCCCTTCTGTACTCACTGTCTACGCTCTGCTGAGGAAAAGTTGTCCATATTGCAGCATCTGCTGAAAGATGTAGAGCTGATGTTCCTTTGTGGCAGGGCCTCATTTCAAGTTTCAGTGCAGTGCCTCCTCTTCCTTTAAAAGGCATGAGATGAGATGAGATGAGATGAGATGAGATGAGATGAGATGAGATGAGATGAGATGAGATGAGATATGAGATGTACTGGGTGGTGCTTCCTGGGGTCACACCAGACATCAGTCTGCAGGAACCATTTATATAACACATGAGTTTTATTAGGAATCCAGTGCTTTGAACTAAATCTACTGCACCAGAGGCTTAAAATGTTATTCTGACTTTATAGACTGATCAGAAGTGAAATATATCACCAGATATTTAACTGCTATCAGATATATTTATATATATACACCCATGCAGGGTGTATGTGTGTAAATAGTTGTCTATCTATCTATCTATCTATCTATCTATCTATCTATGTGTGTGTCCATGGACATCTCGATGTTTTTCAGGAGATTTGACTTATTTATATCAAGGAGATTCTTACTGGGATTTACCCTAACACTTTGCCTTGAAGCCTTTAGGGGATTTCTACAATCATCTTCCCATTCCTGCACAACATGTAGATACAAAAAAAAATGGGGTTTAGTACTTGTATCTCTACCTAAGAGATGCCACGTGCTGAAAAGCAATTTTCTGAAAAGCTCACACTGTGATCTCAGGTATATTAACACTGATAATTACAAAGAAGACAAGATGTTCTTGGAGGTCTTCTCCAACCTTAGTGATTCTATAATTCCAGGAGAGAAGCCCTGGCCATATCACAGAAATCCAGGTATGTCCTGGGTCATTTTGGTGCAGGAAAGGTCAGCATGGATGTGCCCCTCAAGGACAGCAAGGTCCCCCTGCTTGTGGGACTCCCAGGACAGCCATGCTCACACACTTGGAGAGGACTTTTGATTGGAATTATTTACCTTATCCACTTTCTTTCCAGTAAAACTGGGAGACTCAACTGGCTGTCTGACAGCTGCAGGAGGGTTTCGTTTAAACACACTGGAATTAATTTGTCTGATCGGTGTGAGCTGTGTTAATGGCCAGGGCAGGAGGCAGCCAGTTATTTGGATATTTTTTGGCTCTGGGAGAGGTTAAGTGAGGACAGTGCTGAGACCTGCATTGAGATTTGGCAGCCCCAAAGGGGAAGTCTGTCTCAGAGAGCAACCGCCTGTTTTTCGGCTGTAAATATATTTCCTCAGCTGTCTCTGAAAGTAAAGGTTAAGCTTAATTTAAAGCGGAGCTTTAGCAGCCTGGAAAGTAAAAGTAGCAGGAAAAAAACTTGTTTCTTTGTTCTGCCACTCCTAATGTTGTTTTCTCTATCATTGCCTTCTCTTCTGTCATTGTAACCACTCCCCATCTTGCCCCAAGAGAGATTTTTTTGTAAGTCTCAACAAACAAACCAGTCATCCAGCACTTCCAGCTACTGGGAAGAGCTTCCTGGTTTCCTCGTTAAATCCAGGAAACAATTCACCTGAATACCCCCTGAGCCTCCCTGACACTGCCTTCTTATGCAGAGCAATAACCATCCCCATCTGGTTGGGTTGTCGTGGAAAAAACAATGGAAATGCAACAGAATATGTGGGAACTGCAGCTTGTGGTAACTGGAAACTTGTCAGCAGTGGTGATAAACAAGATTTGAGCTGGGATAATTTAAAATTTTGTGTTTTACTGGGGGAATGAAAGGCAAGGCAAGTGATCTACTGGCACAGAGTCACACCTGTGCCAAAGCATGGAGCAGAACCCATCCGGAGTGGCCAGGAAAAGGGGGAAGAGAGGGATGAGTGAGAAAAGGAGATGACAGGTTTTTGTTTGACCTTATGCTAAAGTATATAACATCAGGCACTGTAGATCTGGGATAAGATGCAAGAGGAAGATAAATCCAGCAGCCTTTGATGGGGCCTGATGATCCCTGATGATGGTTATGGGATCATTGATGGTGATTATGGACACAGTACCATCAAACACCTCACAGTGCAGATAAGACAGGAAAAAGAGGTTTTTTCAAGGAATTTCCTGATGCAGAAAAACTGACTGCAAGAATGAAATAACCACGTATAAGCACACACACACAAAAAGTAAAAATCTTAGAATTTGATATTTCCCCCCATCCCTGTATAAATATGTACAGTAAATCTAACAGAGCAGGGGCAAATGAGGAGGGATCTTGCCACTGTTGGTCTGATCACTCAGCTCTGCCATTATTGAGGGTAACTTGGACTCAGGGTGGATGAGATGCAGGATGACAACTGACCTTTGAGAGCCAAGAAAGGAACCCTGGATCTCATTAAAACCCTGAGTTTGCCACTCAGCAGTGATTATTCACAGACACAAAGGTTGGAGCCTGAAGGGGGTCATTGTGACCATCTCATCAGCCTGGTAGTGACTCAGCTCCGCTGTCCTGATCGAGCTGGACACTTTGTAGGAAAATATCCTGCTTGGTTTAAGGTGTAGGGATGGGGCTCAACAGCTCAAACACAGTCAGCTCTACCAACATCTGAGCCAGTTGTTTCCAATGTCAATGAAGAGAAACTGTCTGGGCTGAGGGTTATTGAATCTAAATAGGGCAAATGAATCACACTTCCAAGGGCCTGATGTCTTCCAGGGATGAAGAAGGAAGCTGTCAGTGGTTAGCTCGAGGTGACGTCTGCACAGCAGACACTGAAAATGCAATTTAACACTAAACACTGTTGTCTGGGGATAACAAATCAAGTAAATGCTGTCCCCCTCTAGTTTTACACATCATTCCTGGATGTGTGTGGTTTCCTGGGGTTGCAGGAGAGTCAAGTGTTCACCATGAGTGAACCCCTGGAAGGAAGCCCAGGTGGGAGCTGGACAGCCAGGTTTCAGGCACTGCCCTCTTGGATTCCCACAGCTCCACAGATTTTGGAAGGCAGGTCCAACTAGTCCTTGCCTCTGGCCAGCTCCCCACATCCCTTGGCTTCCCTCACCCAGCACAGCAGGTAAGGACACAGCCTTCCCAATGTGAGTAAAAACAACAGGTGTGGTCAGCATTGGCTTCTTGGTGGAGATCCCTCTTCTTGGGATGGGACATGAACCACATGGATGCAGTGGGATGAGGAGAGAAGGAACAGAAAATGTCTGTCCCTTTACTTCAGTTTTTGTAGCCCAGAATTCCTCCTCACCTCCTGGAAAGGGAAACATGGCAGGTTAGGGGTCAGGAGATTCCTTCAAATCTCTTCCCTGGTCCTTCCATGCCTGGGTAGAGAGAACTTTCCTCTTCTAGCCTACAAGTTCAACTGCAATGCCAAGGAATGCTGATCTAGCACCTTGCTGCAGCATTGAAAACACAGGATGAAATCCCTTGGTTTCTGACAGGTGTGAAGGCCAGATTAGGTTAACATGATGCTCCTTTCTGGCTTAGAAAGTTGTGACCATTTAAAAACCAGCATCCAAAAGGGGTGAGAGACCCACATTGACGGGTTGGTCTTTTGGTGCTGAAGTGTAAAGACACTTCTGAGGCTGAGCTATTTCACCTGACATCCAGAATATCCGTTATAGCAACAAAAACCAAACCACTGATTTCCCTTGATCTAAGGGAGGTGAGTGTAATCACTGCATCGTGCCCAGAACCTGCTCAATGGTTTTAGGCACTGAAATGCTTGGATTGATAAGGGAGACAATAAATCCTGGCAATCACGGGTGTGTGGGATTTGGCCAGTAAACTGAGACAGGGCAGGTTTGGATTAGGTATTAGGAAGAAATTCTACAGTTTAAGGGTGGTGAGGCACTGGCATAGGTTTTCCAGAGAACCTGTGGTTGCCTCAACCCTGGAAGTGTTCAAGGTCAGGTTGGATGGGGTTTGGAGCAACCTGGGATAGTGGAAGGTGTCCCTGCCCATGGCAGGGGGGGTGAAACAAAATTATTTTTGAGGTCCCTTCCAACCCAAACCGTTCTGTGATTCTGTCATTCCTTTTTCCTCGCAGCAAGGCCAAGGCACTCCAGTGCCGTGACACCACAGGGAATTCATGTCTGTGGGTCCTGGGAAGGCATCAGTCCCCTCCATCCAGCCCAGAGCAGGGTCTGTGTGATCATGCCATGCTGTGAGTGCGAGCTGCACCTGCCACAGTGGGGCAGAAGAGATTCAAACTTCATTAGCATTGCCCATCCCTCTTCATCTGTCCAGTAAATCCTATCCAAAACAGTGTAGGGAGAGAAGTTGCTTTGTCTATTTCTTCCTTGAATCTCTTAGACTGTCCTCTCCCTCCTCACTGCTGTCCTTGGCCCTCCACATTCCCACCCATCTAGGAAGTTGTTGATGATATAATTTTATTTCTCCTAATTGCATTCCAGGTTGTGAGTGAGGCTGGCAATCTGCTCTTCTTCCTGGATAAAGAGGCTTTTTAATTTTTTTTTTTTTGAATTTTCATTAATTTCTCTTGAATGCTCATGAAACAAAGCATGGCTGAGAAATCCCATCACTCCATCAGCCTGAGGATTTTCTACCCATTTCTGTGCATTAGGTTAATGGAAAATATGGTCTCTGTATAGCTGGAGGTTTATATAATTTGCCTGCGAATTTGAATTCCCACATGCACACACAGTTTTACTCTTTTCCCTTGGGGAAAATGAAAACAAACCACTTCATTTCTGCTTAAGATCACTTGAATCCATTTGTTTTGTTTTGTTAAGCAGAAACGAAGCATTTTGCTTGGGTCATGCTGACCCCATGCTCTGTCTATTTTCATTACACGGGGACTTCATAAAAGTGCTTTCCAGTGTCTTAGACCTTTTTCATCAGCGGGGAGGCAACATTCCAGGAGGGACAACATTTTCCTTGGTACGCCCTAGACCTTGACTTGCACCGTGTCCATGTTCATCCAGTAAAAGAGGGGAATGCAGTGCCTGGCTGGGGGTAGAAGGGAGCCTGATGCCGTTAAACCCAAACACAGATGGTCTCTGACATCTCAGAAAGATTCAGGTTAATTGTTATGGAAAAACACTCCACAAAAAAAAAAGCAAACAAAAAAAACACCAAAAAACCAAAAACAAAAATCAACCCACAACAAAAACTAATAATTAAAAGAAAGAAATCAAGAAACAAACCAAACCCAAACAAACAGAAACATTATTAAATCCAGGAATTTGAAAATGTTTCCTTTGGACTAGAAATACCAAAATAAGGTCTTTCCAGAGCCATGTTTAAAGGGAGGGACAGCTGTTCTGGAAATGAGAATATTTCAGACTGTTTTTAACTAATTTGGGAAGAAAATAACAGCATTTTTCTGGGCCTGAAGCTCTTGTTTCTACTGGCGGTAATGCAGCCCCCATCCAGCATCTCCAGACCTTCTGGGAGCTGGGCAATCCACATCATTCATGAGAGACACAGTTTGCCCAGGCACTTTGGAGGTTGGCTCCTGTCCTGGTGGGTGCAAGAGCTGGAACGAGTTTCAGGAAAGCACTTCAAGAAAAATGGGGAAAGAGGATCTGTGGAGAGCTTGCAGAGCCAAAAGAGGAAATTGTGAGAGTGGACTTGTCTTTGTGCAAAAAGGGGAAGGCACAAGTTGAAATCAGAGTGCTCAGCTGAAGCCTGCACCAGGGACACATTCCCTGTCCAGGATCATATGAGAGGCATGAGTCACACGCTGTCCCCATCCCTACCTTGGAGGGATGAAGTGCAGCATCGCAGTTTGCGGCGCACTCGACTGGAAATAATCTCTTCGGGACAAAAGGCGTTGTTGGAAGCGGCTACCATTTCCCAATGCCAGCATTTGGAAGCGTGCAAAGAATGGCAGTCACAGGAACTGGGATTTGAGCAGGAAAAGCGGTGCCAAGTGCTATATTTGGGCATGATTATTGCTGTGTTTGTTATTATTATTATCGCCACTCGAATTATAGTTCTGGTTGGAGACCGTGCTTGAGACCAGATCTCCTTTTAGCGAGGGCTGTCTGCAAATATTGCGAGAGACGATCCCTTCTCCCAGGGCAAAAATAAACAAAAATGTTCAAAAATACTCCTTTTCAGTAACAGCAAGGTTGACCTATGTGAACAAGGGGAGGGGACTTCAGGATATGCAAGAAAGTTCTGATAAGCACAGCCCAAATTATCAATCTGAGAGATAGCTCCTCTTATTGAGGAGTTTTATCTCCTAGAAGATAAGAAAGAGTCAAGTATTGCCATCTCCTTCTGAGGCACAGGGAGATGAAGCAACTCACCCCAAAACCTACCAGATCTCCCTAAGCTCAGCCTTCCTAGTTGAGAGGCTGCAGAAACCTGGTTTCTTCTAAACTGGCGTTTGGGGACAGGAGGTTTTGATTACAGATGTCACTGCCTGGACCAACTGACCCAGGAGAACCCACCTCTTAAAGTCAAGCTTCCAAGGAGACTCACTTAGGGAATCTGGTTGGGCTGGTCTCCTTAGGGATTCCATGCCAATCACAGCCCAGTCAGTGTTTTTAGGGATTACTTTAAAATAGGCATTTGTTTTCTAGGGCACCAGAGTATTGGGGTGTATGGGAGACCTACAATGCCTAAGATGACACAGGGACAGGACTCAGCCGAGTAAAGATAAGCATTGTGTGTCATTCTTTCCACCCCACACTTTCCCAGAAGGTTCCAGTTGCTGCTCCCCAAGGCATGGATCTCTCCTGGACCTCTGTCATACCTGCCTGACCCATGTGGGGAAATCCCAAGTGACAAGAGACACCTCTGTTTAAGCAGCAGATCCTTCTCTATGTGCAGGTGTCTCCCAAACTCCTGTTACAGCCAGCAGAGACCTGGGGCTCCACCAAGCACTTGGAGCTGCCAAGAGTCAGGTGAGGTGCTCTGACTTACCTGAAACATTGAAGCAGCACAAATACATAACATATAAGACCTTCAGCAGAATTATTCCCTTTTGGAGTGGCACCTGGAAGGTGGGAGGTATTGTAGGGCTTCACATATGGCACAGGACACTTCTGTTGGGAAGCTGAATCATGTCCCTAACCTGAGAGAAATCCCATCCATCCAGTAAATCCTTCCCTGTCGGGTCTTAAAAATCTCTCATCATCTTTCTTATGAGCTCATCTGTTCTTGTGACTGTTTTCCAGCAGCATCCCAAATGACTTTCCAGAGGAAAAGGATGTGTTTCACGGGTGAGGGAAGTGTGGCACAGGGAGGTGAGCTGAGATGCCTGTGGTCATCCAGAACTGGGAACAAAGCCCAGTTCTCTTGACCATCAATCCAGGCCCTCTAACCACGAGGTGTAGCTCTTTATCCCGGCCTCTGATCCTCAGTTCCAGCACAGGAGTTAGTGCACTCCAGCTGCTGGCTGGAGGCTGCTTTTTTTCCTGTAACTGGAGGTTGAAAAGTAGTGAAGTTTCCAACATTCTGTTTATCCAAGCCCCTAAGCCTCATTCCTGAAATAACTGGAGGACAGATGTCCATCTCATTTGCATTTTGGGACCCCCAGAGGAAGGTTTGTAGCACGTGACTATATCCCACTGCTTTGATGCACCCAGAATTCCCACTCCCATTTGCTGCTGGGCTCTGAAAATTTGAAAATTCCCTCTGCCCGTTCCCCCTCCTGGCTGTGTGCATTGATATTCTCCACCACCCCAGTGCACTGATGTGACTCTGTGCACTGAATTTCAATTAGTGGGTAGGGGGTACAGTCCTCATGGAGAAATCCATTAGAAGCTGCTTGCTATTGAAGGGCAGTGAGCAGATAAATGTGATTGTCTACGAGTCTGAAAACAAAGGGAATGTGCTGTGATTTTACTGGAAGAAAGGTACTGTCAGTGGAAATGGTTCAATATAAAAACTACTCTCAGCTGCTGCATTGAAAAGTCTGGGAAAATTGAGATGAACAAGGAGAGCAATTTAGCTAGAAGGGAGAAAAAAAAAAGGAAAAAGGGAGCTTTATTTTATTAAATTACAGCTGTAGCTTTCCTTCTTTTTTTTTAAATTCGTGTGATGGTTGAGACAAAGGTCAGGAGCCTCATTCCTCAAAGCTGATGTTCAAGCCCCACGCACAGCAGTTCAGAGCAGAAGTTGCCTTTTCACACTGTGTTCCTAATGTGCCAGACATCCCTGGGGCTTCCTGGGCAGCTTCCTAAGAATTTTCTGATGGATTCTCTCAGCTTTAGCTGGAGCAGCCGCTTTCCCTGGGTGCAGGTGAATCAGATAAAAGCTCCATAAAGACCTGTGGGTGGCTGAGTGCTAAAGGAGGCACCACACCTCGTTATCCCTGTGGATTCAGCCCTTAGAATTTCACTCTTACCATGCTTATGGTGGGGAAGTCCCTTGAAGGGGACACCAGTGGCAACCAACATGACCTGTCTGGCCTCCAGCTGCCAATCCCAAAGGCAGCCTTATGGTCCTGTAGATCCTGGGCTGTATCTGCCAGTTCCACATGGATGTCTCATACCTGGGGCAAGTTTGAGCTCATGAATCAAGGTCGTGAAGTGGGGTGAGATTGCTGCCAACCCCATCCCTAAACATCTTTGGGCGATTCACCTGGAGTTGGTGAGTGCAAAAGTGAGGCAAGAGCCTTGCCAGCAGCAATCCTCACAAGCTGTGCTGGCATCTTCACCCACAGGTCCTCAAAAAGGTGTGATGTTCATTTAATTTTAACTCTGAGTAAGGCATCTCAGTGATGGAAAAGCCCAATTCCCAGCCAAGGCAGGAATAAAGTATAAACTGACTCAGACTCATCTCTGCTTCACCTTCCTGTGCCCTCCAAATGTGAGATTTCAACTTTTCTGCCCTGCAGGCTCCATTTCCCAGCCTTCAAATAACAGCCACAGCACAACACATGCATGTCTAAGTGTCACAGCTATAATTTACACTTTAATGCAAACCTTCAGGGTTTTACAGAACCACTAAATAGCAGGGATGACTCTTTAAAGCAGGGGAGATGTCCATTGATGGTGTTTTTCTCACTGTGTCCTCCTTTGACTTTTTCATAGACTGGCAGGAAGGAAGTTTGTCATTCCAACACAAACTGTGCCCAAAACACACAGTTTTCTGCATGGTCCACCATGGTACCAGCACCAGTGCTTGAAAGAGGAAACAAGTGAAAAGAGGAAGGAATCACAGAAAGAGTGTAGGGAACTGTTTTAACTGCCAGAGCACTTCCCTTCCGCCCTTCATTTCTGCTCTCACTCACAGCTGTGTGGCCTCACTGCCTTGACACTCCCTGTCTTGACACATCCAGATCCCACTGATCAGCTCATCCAAGCAGACACAAAAATCCCCCTTATGGTCCCTTCTGCCCTGTGGAGTTGGCTGGGACCAAACCCAGGAGCTTGATGCAGTTGGTTGTTTCAATAGCACGGAGGAACCCGGCGCTGTTTGAGACACCCTTGGGTACCTGCAACATCTGCAAAGGACTTGCAGATGTGGCACATCATCTGTGGGGGGTCAGGAGCAGGTGAAGAGGGTGAGAAGTCCCACTTTGGAGCAAATATCTGTAAAAGTTCAGGATCCTACCCTGAAATATATAAATAGTTCTATAGTAGACACGTAAGTCCTAGACATCGGAATGAAAATAGAGTGAATCCCTATTGCTCTTCCTGCCTGTTCCCCCATATTTCTCAACCTAAAACACATCAGATGATATCCATTTTCTCCTGACTTTTAAGCTTCCATTCACCTTCTGCATCATATTCACATATCCCTTCCAATCAGGACAGGGTTACACATCTGCTCTCATTTCCTACCCTTCCCTATCCACGCAGCTTTTGCTTCAGGAATAAAGCTACTCCATGCCTCCATCCTCATCCCAATTCCTCCTTCAGGACACCCTGTTCCCTGCCTGGCAGGTCTTGTCTCAAACACCTCCTTAAAAGACACACTGGAGTGTCTGTTTTAGGATGACACGTCCCCTAATGGAAACAAACAAGGGGAAAAAGTTCAACAGAAACTAAATTTGGGTTGGTGCAGGTTGTGTCACCACTTAAAGACGTGAAGACCTGGTGGGGCTGAAGGAGAGCCCAGCCTTCAGTGGGGTTTTTTTTCCTCTGTTTTTGCAGAGAGCACAATTTTATGGGTGCTGATTTCACTTTAAAAATCACATGGTAAGAGATATGTGTGTCCTGTAAGCTAAATAAAAGCACTGAGAAACCCCTTGTGTGTGACTGATCCTTTTAGAAGGGCAGATGAGCAGTTGTGATGAGCCAGGTCCTGGTTTCACCTTTCCACCATGTATCAATAGAGGGTGTGCCATATTTTTAGGCTCTTTACTAGAGATAGAACAACCAGAAATGCTGTTGCTGTCTCCCATGGCTCTTTTTTTTCAATTGGGCTATAGCAAGGAGAGATAAAACTGGGATTGCAGGGTGGCCAAAATATTGGAGCTACATGAAGTCATGTGGCATTAATGCACCAGAGAGCTTAATGCTAAACTTGTCCTTTAATCATTAATCATCTTGTAAATAGCATTAATCTGAGTCTCGAAGGAATTACTCTGCAAAAGGCTTTGATCCCAGCCTTTTGGGGAATAAAGCCCTTTGGGAGTGATTTTAAAATCACTTTCATTCTATCAAATATGATGAATTGAAGAGAACCAGCACCTCCAGTTGTTTTCATTGTGCTTCGAAATAGGACAAAGATTTCTTCACAATTAGCCAAAAAAAGGGAAATTGCAAACACCTGAATTCTCCTGATTTTATTCAAAGTTTTTATTTCCAGACATACTTGCAAGAGATTATGCCAACCTTCACTGCCTTATCCAGAGTCAGCTGTTCCAGCTTCCCAGAGCATATCACAAGTTGGCATGAGGCAGAGATAAGCCTCGCAGGAGGTCAGCAAGAGTTCAAAAGAGCAGAACGAGGACAAAAAGCAAGAAGGATCCACGATAAAAAAATGCAAATGCATGAGACTGAGCAGAAAGGCACATGAAGTGCAGCTGTGTCCGCTCACTCTGAACCTTGTGGAAGGGCAGGTTGTCTAGACTGTGCAGCTGCAGGACTCAGTGAGGGATGGAGCCACATGTGGTGGAGGGAGGGCAGCAGGAGAGCAGGGGAAGCATGGTCTGGTAGCAGCCCCTGCAATTCCCATCTGCCTCAGCCCATTTACATCCACAGAGTTCCATTTAAAAGGGATGCAGCCAAGACACAGCATCAACTTTGGGATTTCTGAGAGGCTGGAGATTATAAAAAGCTTCTCTCAGTAACTTTGAGAAACTGGAGAAAAGGTTCATGATTTCTGGTGCAGGCCCATGTCATTGGGACATCCCTCTTAAATTTGTTCACACACCACTCCATCACCTCTGTATTGCACACACACATCCCTCAGAGGCAAGCAATGTTCTTCAAGGCTAAAGAGCTTTTTATTTCAGACAAAAAAAGATGTTAGAAATTACATGGCAATGATGGACACAAAATGAGTCATGCTGTGAAAGGACACATCTGAAAGGAAACTCAAAGCAGCAGCTTCCTCCTTGTCACAGGCTGCAGTGCGCTGCCACACACGAGGAGTTGAGAGGAAAGTGTGAACGTGTCCTTTCTGCTCCATGGCCAGGCACATCCAGCGTTGGAACCAAAGTCCTGAGCTCTCCCTGTGCTCACAGACCATTTCCCCAGTGAGGGCTGCAGCTGTAGAAGTGAAATCAAATTAAACTCTGCCATGCTTCAGCACAGGCGAACGAAAGCTTTGTATCAAAAACTCCGTGATGCTGCGAGTGACGCCAAACTCAGACCACAGGCAAAGTTCCCATAGTGAAGTGAAACTCGAATTTCTTCACCAGATCAAGCAGAAACACACCAGCTTCACCTGAAGTCGTCAGACAGGCATTTTTTCTTCATTGATGCAGGAGAGGACAAATCTACTCTGCTTCCCTGGTCCTTTGCTTGTCTATACAAAGCCCTGCACCCCTGTAACTAAGATGACCTCATGAGGGAAAACTGGAATTTAAAATAAGAGAAAAGTTTAAAAAGAAACCAGCCATGGGGTTTTGTTTGTGGTTTGGTTCTGTGGGTTTTCTTCAACTTTTTTCAGAAGCCACAGTCTGCCTTAGTCCCATGTGGTTTCAGACACCCCACCAAGACACCTGGAACAGGGGCAGCTCGGCCTGAATTTATACTCAGTGAAGAGCATCAGGGTCTCATGGGTCCTTGGTTTCTCTTCTACTTCTACTTATGTAGAGACAAAACAACTCCCACCAATACAGTGGGTAAAAATGAGGAAGAAATATTAAAACTGCATGGATTTTAGCAGGCAGTGACTATTAAAAGATGCTTGCACCCCAGCTTTTAAAAAAATTATGTTTCCAAATTCTTCTTCATCTGTGATCATTTGCTGAATTCATGCAGAATCCACAGCGAGCTTCTGCCCACCTGAAGCTCTGCTTCATGCCAAGACCACCCTCTCAGCCCAAGTCCTGAGCCTTTAAAGTCACTGGGAGACCAAAGCCCTCAGCATCATCCAGTCCTAACCCACATAGTGCAAGGCTGGGTCTGGTAAAAAAATGAAGAGAGATGGAAATGGGTGCCCCATCCCCCCACGGAAGCACCAATTGCTCTCTCAATTGTCTGGAGTTCTGAAGAAAGAGGACAGTTTACAATCCAGGACCTCGGGTTATACTCGAGCATGTTGCCTCCCTTTTCCTTTACATCCTCAGGGAATCATCACAGGGAAATATTCTGCTTTGTCAACCAAGCTGAACACTGACATTTAACCCGAGGCCACGATTTGCTCCGAGCACTGACCAGCATCCCACAGCTTCCTACAGGAAGCTGCCACCAGCTTCTAACATCTTTCACCTTAGTATTTACTCCTTTTTGTTCTGCTGACGTTTCCTGGCTCTGCACCTTCCACATGACTCAGAGGCTTCCCGGACCCCGACTCGGCAGTGACATCAGCCCTGAGAGCTGAAGTTAATAAACACCACTCGTTATGTCAAACTGTAATTACGGGGGAGGCGGGGGGGGGGGGGGGTTTTGTGTTTNGAGGCGGGGGGGGGGGTTGTTTAGCTTTTCTTTCGAGTGAGGATGTTGAGTTTCCTCTAAAACCATATTTAGACCTGAGCTGCAGCACGCCTGCTGTAAGGAATCACTGTGATTTTAGTGACCAAGAGAGAGAAAGGGGATCACAGGGCTTTGTTTTGGTCCCGGGTGTCTCAAGAGACAGAAGTATGCGTAAAGCAAACTGTGCTGCAGAACACCTGGTATAGACATAAGGCAAAAGTCCAGCGGAGCTTCGAGGTGATTTCCGTGTCCTGAAGTCACCCTGAGAGTGACTTCATCTCCAGGAGACTCGGCGACTTAAAAAAAACCACCAAAACAGTGAAGATATTTCAGACATGCCCAGCATGTGCCAGCTCAAGCAAGCATTAGGAACTCTATAAATACATCTGCTTTCCCTGCTTTATGTTGTACATTCACTTTTTATATCTGCTTTCCCTGCTTTATGTTATACCTTCACTTTTTTACTTTTAAACAAAGCAAATATCTCATCCTACACGGGCGAGGTGAAGCAGTGCTGGGGCAGCATGTGACTGTCAGAGAATCACAGAAAGGTTTGGGTTGGAAGGGACCCTAAAGATCATCCACTTGCAACCCCCTGCCATGGATACCACCCTCTAGATCAGCTTGCTCAGGCCCCTATCCCTCCTGGCCTTGAACACTTCCATGGAAAGTTGCAGTGTTGATACTGTTTATAGTGGGTTTCAGCACGGCAAATTTTGCACCAGCTTAAACTCAGGTCACCCAAAATCCTTCATCATTTTGCAGATTCTCAGTTTCCACTGAGATTTACCTGAAATCACAACTTTTCTGTAATTTTTTGTATTATTTCTGTATGTATAATTTTTTTTTTTCTTTGCAGGGTTTTCAGGTTCCCTTCCCTGATATCTCAATTCTTCAGCCACAGTGCAAATAGAGCCACTCACAACCACTTCACCTTTTCTTTCCAGGACAAGGTGACACACCTGCAAGCACTACCTGGGGCTGTGACTCAGCTCTGCCAGGAGTCACGAGCCCCAGGGACCTGCCAGGCCACAGGTAACACGTGCTCACACAGCGGGTGAGTGATGAGCTGTCACGAGAACAAGGCATGAACCTGTTGGGAATGTGAGCCAGGCATCTCCTGCCAGCACAGGAACCAACGAGATTGCAGAGCTGGGGAGGTTCTTGCAGCACTTCGAGGCTGCAACAGGTGACTTTTAATCTCGTTTATCAGCAGGTCGTATGAATTTCAGCGAAGTGATTGAATCTACCTCACCCCATTTTAAAAAAAAAAAGCAAACTAAAAAAAAATAAAATCAGACTTCATAACATAAGCAAGATGTTATGAGAAACGCCCCGGAGTTCTGGTAGAGATATTTGTTTTTTCAGCCTGGATTTCTTCTTCTTTTTTTTTTTTTTTTCCTTTTTGGGTGTGTTTTTTAATCTTTTAATAACTCTGTCTGGAATTATTTCTCTGTGAAAACTGCCACCCTGCTCATAAAAGGTAGAAATAATGTTCCAAGCAAATGCAAACAGGCACTTTTTCAATGTCTAAACTATTTGGGGAATTTGGGGTTGAGGGATCAGAGCAGACACGTCCAGGTGGGGAAATCTTGCCTAGTGTTTGAATGGGAGGTTTTGGCTGATATCAGACTTTCAGGGCAGGGATTTTGGGCTGGCTTTTCCTCCAGGGCTGGTGGTTTATTGGCCAGGTGTGGCAAAAATGGGTCAGCAGCACCTCTGCCCCTCTGTCATGGATGTAGGTTGAAGTACCTCTCCCAGATGCTTCCCACATTTCTGGGACTGGGCTTGAAGGTGACAAAACACCTCTTCAGTGCTTGCAGAGGTGAACCTGTCCTCTGCCCTGAGCCCTCTCAGCTCTCTCAGTTTATCCTCTCCAGTGTCTAATGTGGACACAACCACACCAACACCAGCTGCTCACGGTCCCACAGGTCCCCATGAATTTCTGCACAGTTCCCTTGCTGATGTTTAAGGTCAGGCCTTCCAATGTGGAAGAAACAGGATTCAGAACAGCCAGCAGCTACGTCCAGAGCTGATGAACCTCACTTTCCAAGCAAGCTCAGACCAAGACTTTCCCTCCAACCTCAGCCTTTCCCATGAGTATTCTGTGACTCACAGCCACAGGTCACTGGAAGGCTGTCCCCTATTCTGCTCAGTCACTGCTGGCAGTGGTTCACATGGACCATCAGTATGATCCTGTGCAGCTGCTTTCATGCTCATCCTGTTCTTACATGTTTGTTTCCTTTAATTTCAGGGATGATATTGGACTGATCCTCTCTCATCCCACTCCTGTGCTCATCCTGTGCACTGTGGGCTGGAACCAGAGAGTACAAGCACAAGTGTTGTACTCATTTGTAGAAAACAACATAAAAATGACTACTCAAGGGCCATCTAGCCCAGTATTTTGGTTGACAGCAGTGACTTAAGGGAAAATATGACAAGATAAACATATGGTCACATTTTTCCTGAATGCCGTCCCAGTGAATTTGTGCAAATAACTTTCAAAACCCTGAAAGCAGCAGGACTCTGTCCGTGGCGTATTTGGTGATGGAAAATATGTCCCTGGCAATGGAGAACATCTGTGGATACACAGAGCTTTGCTTTTTCATCCCCTGTGCTTTAAAAAGACTGAGGTGAAGGTGCTGCAGCTCCAAGAGCAGCACCAGGATAGGGGTGAAGGTCCCAGGGAAAGACAAGAGCAGCACAGAGCACAGAAAAGCCTCAGATGTTAACACTGTTCCTTTTCTGTGGTCAGATTTGGGTTATTTGGGGATGTCTAATGGGACCACTGCTATCAAATAAACTGGATTTTGCCTGAGCTGTGTTAATGGAATAACTCTGTGAAGGACAGTCCTGCTGCATGAGCAGCAAAGGGTGAATCCAGCTGTTTGATGTGCTGGATAAGAAACTCTTTGTGTCCCCAAAAGTAGACACATCCGTGTTGTACATCCTCATGGGCAGACCTGAGATTTTGCTGCCAGGTATGTTGGTTGTTTTAGTGTTTGGCTGCAAATATCCCAGAAGAGAGGCTACAACGTGGCTGTGACTTCTGGAAACATCAACAAAAAAAACCCTGAGACTTTAAAGGCAACGGGATCATTTTGGAATTTAAATGGTGTGGGAAAAAATCTTGAGGAAGTGTGAAAAGGAATCTGGAATAGGCTCCCCAGGGAAGTAGTGGAGTCACCATCCCTGTCTGTGCAAAAACTTTTGTAGATGTGGCACTTCTCAATAGGGTTTAGTGGTCATGGTGGCATTGGTTTGAAGGTTGGACTTAATGATCTTGGAGGTCTTTTCCGACCTTAATGATACTATGATCCTATGATAAAACAGGATCAAATAACTCTTCTTTAAACCTTAAAAATTAGAGGAAAAAATACTTTAAATGACTGAAACTCTCAGGGCAATGTCTAGATTTGGTTCAGATCCTGTTGCAAGGGAAATATGAACACTGCCAACCTGTGTGGTGAATATCTGTTTCTCAGACAAGCTGCTTCTTGAACAGAGCCTGTTGCAGCACAATAGGTCCCCTCACACCACTTCACTGGAATAATCCTGCAGAAGAACCATTTTTGCCTGCCATGCAGCAGAGAAGCAAAGGATTCCGTGGATATATGAAAAACATCACTTGGAAGACCTCAGTATCCCTAAAGTTTGGGTTTTGGCAAAATCATGGAAGCAAAACTCCCTTGACAGTGACTTGGTCCCTGAAGCCTCCTCACTGTCCCTGTGGGTGCTTCCCTCTGTCTGTATCCAGCAGCCTGGAAAGGTAACGCTAATGACAGCAGGGCTAATCTGACACAGAGGAGGAAGCCTTCAATGAGTCTGACCCATTAACGCTAATGTCGTAATTACCCCTCCATTGCTCAGGAAGTGTGCGCTAATTAGCAGAGCGTTAGAGCAGAAATTCGCACCTAAGGCATGAGTCACGAGCCTAATTATCAACACCTCCTCCCAGGCCTCCCAAAGGCTGGGACTGCAGCAGGTGATGTTATTGTGTCCCTCTCCTTTTGGGTGGAAATAGCTCACAAGTACGTGAGGAAATGAGTGTTGTCACTTGTCTTGCACCATGTTGTCCTTGTCAGCTGCTGTAGTGGCAACACGGTCCCAAAAGAATTTATGTGACAGAAATGTCTTCATAGAACCACAGAATGGTTTTGTTGGAAAGGGACCTTAAAGATCATCCAGTTCCAACCCCCTGCCATGGGCAGGGACCCCTTCCACTGGACCAGGTTGCTCCAAGCCCCATCCAACCTGGCCTTGGACACTTCCAGGGATGGGGCATCCACAACTTCTTTGGGCAACCTGTGCCCTCAAAGTGAAGAATTTATTCCTAATATCCAATTCAAACCTATTTTATGGGTTTAAAGCCATCCCTCCTTGTTCTATGACTGCATGTCCTTGCAAAAAGCCCCTCTCCAGCCTTCAGGGTCAGCCAAGCAGCATCCAGCCTTGCTTTTTGGGTGACACTAACTCAAAAACAAAAGCTTGGGGACTAATTCTCATTTATGTTGTCTGATTTTCCTATGCAAAATAATCTTCAGCTCCTGCACAAACCAAAGCAGCTCTGTAGCAATAACTTAAGACCACCAGGCTGCAGGATCCACTTTGGATCCATGTCTCTCTTTCTTTCTCCAACCTTCCCCTTGTTCTGCAGGGCTGTAAATCCTAAGACCCAGCGTGGCTGATGCTTGAAGAGATCTCCCACTGAATTTCTCTAGGTGACAGGTTTCTCTGTTCTCACCAAGACAATGGGAGCTTTTGGGAAGGAAAAGCCTCCCTCCTGAGCTCTGCTGGTCCCAAGGGAATGGCAGGTCCATGGGAAGATCACCCTGCTGTTGCTGTACAGTCTCACCTGGGTTTTACCTCAGGAGTTCTTAGAAGACTCCTTTTGGCAGGCACAAGGTCCAGGTAGAGGTGTCACCCTCCCACATGTTGGTTATCTCCAGGGGAGGAGCTGACTCTTCCCCCCATCCTGAACTTCAGGCCCAGGAGATCTCACAGAGCCTGGGGAGCTGGGCCAGCTCCAGAGATCTGAGAGGGGACAACACAGAGGAGAAAGGAGCTTTGGGCTGTGCAAGCTATCAGTTCTCAGCTCAGGTTGTCAGTGCACTCACCACAGTGGTGCCTGGGACCAAATAACCTGATTTTCACCTGTAGGGTCTTGTGCAGTGCTCAAGAGGAAGAGCCAGAGATAAAAGCCGTTCCATTTGACACCACCATTCCTGCTGAAGATAAAGCATTTCTGGTCAATGAGTCAAAATAAGGCTTTTTAAAAATTATTTTGTTGGTTAATTTTGCAGCCAGAGGTAATTGCAGTGTGGGATTGGAGCACTTCATGGCCAAGGGAATGCCTAAATTGTTCCTCCAGTAGTTCTCAGGTCCAGGCAATGAGTTCCAAAATGGAGCCCATATCAAGCCCTTCCTTGCTCCACAACCATGAGCCAGGAACGCTTACATGTAGCTCCTCATTTGCCAAACACAGTTTTACTTTTGGTTTCATTTCTTCAGATTTCTGATGTGGTGGGAAAAGACAGCAAAAGCAACAACCGAACAAAACCGCACACAAAAGACATTATTTTGGTAATAATGCCTGAAAGGTGAGAATAAAATTTTCCAATATTCCAGGAGCTGTCTAAGTCCAGGTCAGCTCCCACACCAAGAGATTAATTTGCTAAGAACAGTGCTATTCTGCCCTGTGTCTTTGAGAACTTCTCGGAATTAAATCTCAGGTTTTTTGTCCTGGGCTGACAAATTATCTACTTGCTTTGAAACTCCATTTTC
Source organism: Aleadryas rufinucha (assembly GCA_013397815.1). Lineage (NCBI taxonomy): Eukaryota > Metazoa > Chordata > Aves > Passeriformes > Aleadryas > Aleadryas rufinucha. The sequence continues at coordinate 119,976 of VZTH01008782.1, read as the reverse complement.
AACTCTTGTAAGCAGCTTATGACTGCAAATGTTGTCTGAGGTGCTACAAAGTCCAAATAGCAGCTCACCCTGCTGCAAGGATCAAGTTCCACTGCTGCATATGGTGAGCAGCTCTCTTTTGCCCTGACCTTGGGATCTTGGTACTTCATGTGCCTGGAAAGCAGAATTTAAACTGATAACAATGATATTCTTGCCCTTACAATCTATTTTTCTTCCAAGAATCTTCAGGTGCTTTCGAATTCCTGGGAGGCTCTGGCCAAGTTCAACATCACACCTCTCCCTGAATTGTTTTTGTTCACTATTGTTTCAAGCATCACCATGTTAGCAGGCTCTAAACATGAGGGAGTGGTGAGAATAATGGAAATTCTTTGTTGGATAACTTTGTACCACACGTGTGACTCATCTTTATTCTCTGTGATTTTGGTGGGATTTCCCACTGCAAGTTACCACAATTTCATTCAATCCATGTGTAAAGTGGCACTGAAAAGGCAATTCTGCCCCAAGTCATCCTTGAAGATGGGTGAAAGACATGGCAAACTGTGTCCTTCGGGATCTTTTGTTACTCTTACAGTTCTTCCACAGATAACTCAGAATAGACAAGATCGTGGAAAAACAAAATGAAAAGGAAATAAAGGAAAAAAATTGCTGAAGCACTACTGACAGCAAAGGATGAAGAGCAAGTGTAAGAGATGATCCTGTGGTGGATAAGAACAGATAAAACACATCCCTTTTCTTCCACAGAGGAAATTTGAGCTGCTTTTAACTCTTTGCTTGGAAATGTTTATCTCCATAAGTCTGGAAATAGCCACATCTCTGAGAAGGTGGCCTGAAGTTGTCATCAGACTAATTTAAGCTGTGCTTGAGTAAAAGAGTAGCAACTTCTCAGCGGAGAAATTCGCTGTGGAAACCACCCACGGGCAGAGTGAACATGACAGGCAGCCTTAGCTCAGACCAGAGACCACATCAGCAAAATTGAATTGCTGTGGCTACATAGAAAGAGTCACTTGTTCATCAAGTTAGATCCTATTAATATAAAAAGCTTTAAAAATCTCTGTTATTGTGTGTTCAGAACACAATCAAAGAATGGTTTGGGTTGGAAGGGACCTTGGAATGGTCACCTAGTCCAAACCCCCTGCCATGGGTAGGGTCACCTTCCACTAGACCAGGTGGAAAGCCCCATCCAGCCTGGCATTGAATAGGGCAGAGAAGTCCAAGCTTTTATTTTTTCCCCCTGATTTTGGAGTGTTTTCTACCAAAGGTGTGGATCCCTTTGTTCCTGCTGGTTGCCATAAGCCAAACCCAAACTTGCCATCACAGGCTGCTCCAGAGCAAGGCGTGGATGCTGAGGTCAGAAATTGAAGCCACAAACTGAAAATGATAGGAATCTTTGCATTCCCTGCCACTCGAGGCTTTTCCAGTCATGCTGCAGACAGGGAGGAATTCATCCCTCCTGCAGAGTTCAGTGTTCCTCCTGTTTTACACACAGGTAAGGTGAGCCACAGAGATGTTTAAACGTCCTGGCCAAGGTCTTGGAGGAGTCTCAGCCACAGAGTCAGAAACAGAGCTCAGATGTCTCCTCTCCAAATCCTGCTGATGGAGCACTGTCAAAAGCTCCTTGTTCCACCATCTCAGGTAGATTCCTTTGTGCTGAATCACTGGTAGTAAAAAGAATATAACAATTAGAATAATTAACTCCTACATAAGCAAGGCGTGATGCAGTTTGCAGAGATCTCCAAGGATTCCTTATCAGGAATTCGCATCTACATAAATGGAAGCACTGGAAAGTCAAATCACTCAACCCCAGGCCTGTCCCTTTCAGTCACAGGCATGTCTGGGATCAGAGAGGTTGCTGTCAACTCCTGAAACCCAGCTCTCCTCATGCCAAGGTTCTGGAATGCCAGAGGGGGATGCACACCGGGACACCAAAGGTGGGTGAGAACACAAGTTAATCTTATCACATGCCTACAAGGCATCCCAGAAAGGCTGCTTGCAACACCTCATCCCTGGAGCATTCAGCATGTGATCAAGGTCACATTTTGCATGTCAAATTTCCCAGCTGGAGACCTGGGCAATGCCCATGAGGAATTTGGGTGTGTTTGCATAAGTGTACCTTCATCCAGACCTTCAGCATGCCAGGAGGAGCAGCACAAGCGTGTTAGCCAGAAGAGATGCTACTCGGGATTTGGTGAAAACCACATCTTTTCAGGAGGTTATGCATGGTTGAGAGGAGTCTGCATTTCTTGTGCTCTTTTAGATTTGGTCTCCAGGACTGGTCTTCAGAAGAGGGACAAAGCCAATGCTTCAACTGGAGTTTCCTCCCTACAGAAACCACACTGAGGTTTTTTGTTTGTTTTCCTTGGAAAAAGCCTACAGGTTGCTATGCACAGCATTCCTAATTTACCCAACCATCTGCAGCAGAAGGCTGGTGGTGAATCAACACCAGCTGGAGCTCAGCAGAAGCTTTTAGGTTGCAATTATGCCAGGCTGTGTTCTGAATCTTCATTAATGGGAGCCTCCCAACTGTTTCTAATATCTACCAATGTCCTGATTGATCAGATCCTCATCAGAAGAGCAGGCAAGAGGTCCTGACGTATTTAACTCTCAGTCCACAAGCAATCCCAGATGGCTGTTGGTGTCACTAAGCAAACTGGTTTTAATAATCTCAATCTCCACTTTTCAGTTCCTCCCCCAAAATTTACCCTCCTTTTGGGCTACAAGTTCCTCTAAAGCTGCTTCCTTCAGTTTTCTAGGACCCAGAGAATCTGACAGCATATAAGACCTTGGGGAAAGCAAAGTGTTTGTTTGTTTGGTGTGGGAGCATGCTGAGATCAGCTCCCAGCTCCCTCAACCAAGATGTTAGATGGTGTCCAGGCCACCTGTAGGATTCCCTGGCCTGTTCATGGATCACAGGAGAGGAATATAAAGTTAAATGTGCACATTTTGTCAAAACTGTTACTTGGAGCCATCCCACAGCCCCTCTCATTTGGTCAAACTGATCCAAGTTCCCAATAATGGTTTCCCTAACCAGAAGAACTAGGTCCAAACAAATGTATGGGGCTTTGAGCTACCTGGTCTGGTGGAAGGTTCCCTGCCCATGGCAGGGGTTTGGAAATACATGATCTTTAAGATCTCTTCCAACCCAAACCATCCTAGGATTCTCTGATCTTGGCTACTGGCAAACACAAGAGCATAAAATGTTACTGAGCTGGGATTGGTCATTTACACATCTGGAAGGCTTTGTGCTCCATGAATAAGGGCAAGTTCAACTAAAAACGATTGATGTTTTTTCTGGAGCCTCGAATATCTTTGCTCACACCAGAGGAGACCCGAGTGCTGCTCATTTCCATTATGTTGAAACCCTTTTAATGCTCTCTGATGCTTTCACAGTTAATGTAAAACACTCACACTCTGTGATTCATCTTCTCCTTCGCCTCGAGTGTGGACTGCTGAAGACTGGGAGATGCCAAAGATTCTGCATGGCCTTTGGCTTCATCTACAGCAGCAGAGGATTTGAACAGAATCAATTTTGGGTCTTCATTTCAAAAAATTAGTAACCACATTCTTGAGCAGGTAGAGAGGAACATGGGTATTTTGAACCACTGCTACACCTGAGAGTGAAGGGCAGGAACACACCCACAAAATGCCTTATAACAACTCCAGCTCCTAAGTGGCTGAAGAGATGGATTTGGGGGCTGGCTGTCAAGGCTCTGCTCACAAGGATGAAATTCTGGGACACGGCAGAAATTACTTGTTGCCTTGCTCCATAAATTTGATCTTTCCTAGGCCTGGAATAATTTTGAACCTCTAGGTTTTTTTCCTGGGAAGAGCACAGACAATCAAGTTCTGTGCTTAATACAGGGGCTGGAAATTCAATATATTCACTGAGTTCAACTGATTTGCTTCAAGTTGGTTGGGATTGGAACATGACATAGAGACAGACCCATTGCTTCAGCCACACCTGTCCTATCACATGTCCCTCTAACATTTCCTCACTGTTTAATGGGAGGGATGCTTTGTATCTGCTCACAGGTAACTCAATGAACCCATATTTGATAACCTCTCTGTTACAGAATCACAGAAGGGTTTGGGTTAGAAGGGACTTTTAAGAGGATCCAGTTCCAACCCCCTGCCCTGGGCAGGGACACCTTCCACTATCCCAGGTTACTCCAAGCCCGGTCCAGCCTGTCCTTGGACACTTCCAGGGATCCAGGGGCAGCCACAGCTTCTCTGGGAAACACATCTTTGTTTCCCTCTGACCTTCACTGAATGATCTGCTCAGTCTTCACTTCACAACTTTATGCTGACAGTGGAGAACATCCTGTAGGCAGACACAGACCAGAAAGAACAGCACCATAGCTCCCAGTCATTGTCTTTTGCCTGGAGCCTGCTGCTTCTCAGATAACAGTCCTTATGTATTTTCTTTTTCCTTTTCTATGAATTTGTAAAGGAAATGGCACCAGGTTTTTATCTCCAGACAGCCACTTTTGGTTGTTTTGTTTTGTTTGGTTGTTTTTTTTTTTTTATTTGTAGTCAGCCCATAAAACAGGCTCTAGGTACTAATTATTCAATCGGATGATCCTGAAAGTATCCTCTAAACCCACTCCTGGAGGGATCATAAGGGAGCCAAGACGTGGCGTGGCAGTAGATGGCGCTGAAGACCTTGGAGCCCATCAAGAAGCCCTGATCAACCCACTCCCACCTTGTAGGGCTTCAGAAAAACCCTTCCCCCACTCTGTTCCCCTCTTGCAGCAGAACATAGGGAGACCTTGTCTCTGAAACCTGGGACATTTTGGGACCACATGCTGTGGATGATGGTTAGAGGGTCTAACTGGGAGTATGAAAATGGCAACAAGCCAGGGACCACAGAAGATCCCTGGTTTTGGACAGCAGCCCTGTGTAATGCCTTTTCCACTACCAGTCTATTTGGAGAGTTTCACACGGCCACAAAGCAGCTGATGGCTCCTTGCTCTGATCTCAGCAATCTCTCCAGAGGCAATTTACATTTATAGCTTCAGAAGTGTGTCTCCAATTATAGAAGGGCTGCAAGGCAGCTCCAAGGCACTGTCTGCCACTGTCACCATGAGACTTCTGGGGACTTGTGACAGCTCCCAGGTCAGGAGCCTTCCTACTTCCTCTCATCTGACAGAACACGCTGTATCTTAGGTGGAACTTGACACACCTGATTGAAAAAAGACTGCTGTGACCTCCCAGTCTTCCCTGCCTGTTCTTCTGATGGTTTCAAGGAAAAAGTAGAGGAAGATATTCCTTTTGCCTGCTCTGTAGGTGATATACACGTGGTGATGTGGCTGGAGCAGGCTGTGCCTTATGGTGACTCAGGTCTGGGAACCACAAAGATTTCTTAGCTGAAAAAATGCAAATTTGTGTCTGTTCCACTGGTGGGTTGAAGAAATGCACATTTCCAGGAGCCCACAGCAAGGAGCAGTGGAAGGATGACTTCAGGTGGAGCATGTGTCATACTGAAGCACCTTCTGGTGTGACTGAGTTGTGCATTCTGCACCTCAGAGAGAGCAGAGGAGATGCCCAGATCTGCCTGATCCTGGCTCCCTGTCCAATCTATTGAGTCAAAGGCACACGGGCATTTTGTCACTGAAGTCTAAACTGGGCATCACACCTGCTGCTTCCTCTGGGAGCTGGGCATCACCCACCTTTCCCTCAAAGTTAAACTGCAATGTGGGCCCTGCAGGTGCTGGGGTGCCTCAGTTAAGCACTGTGTGTTCCTGGCAAATTGGTGTCATAAAGGCTGTAAAAGTAGATAAGGATAAACTATGTTCCTAATTGCCTGTGGGGACAGGAGCAGCCAGACTTGGGCCAGACAAGAATCTCCACACTGCCCTTAATGCTTCTTTGAGTCACCCGTTCAAATTCAGGAGTCTCACCAGGGCAGTGGAGAAATACCCCGAGGACCATATCAGAATAAACCCCAGCTCCATAAAGCACTCAGGATAGCTGAGAAATCCCTTCCCTTTCACACCCTTGTAGACACTGGAAAAAACCTTCCCCTGGGGCCAATTCCCTGACTTCCAGCAGCCCATGGTTACTCATCACATCGCAGGTCATTGTGACCATTTTAGACAGGAAATTAAGCTTCTCGCTAAACACCCCTTATCTAATCGCCATGGTCAATATTTCCATCTTGCTTGCCCTAAAGACATTTCCCTCAACATCAATAAAGCTGGGACAGATCAAAGGACAGTGATCACGTGCTTGTGTGTGCTCACAGTGATGGGAAGCTTTTCTCACAGGTGCAACACCCCCACATTTTACCTGCAGCCTCATTAAATCAGACCTTGGATGGAACTCTTCAGTGGTCATGTGGTCAAGCCAGGAACTTACCCTCTGTAGTCACATAAGAACATTTAATTCTTCTCATGGCAGTTACATCGAGATGCTCAGGACATTGATGCCTGCACTGGATTCATCATATTGATTCTGCCAAGGATAACAGGTGTATGGGTTTTTCCATATGCAGGAACAGGGGCATGTGGTGACAGGACAAGGGGGAATGGCTTTTAACTGAAAGAGAGTAGGTTTAGATTAGATATTAGGAAGAAATTCTTCACTGTGAGGGTGGGGAGGCCCTGGCACAGGTTGCCCAGAGAAGCTGTGGCTGCCCCATCCCTGGAAGTGTCCAAGGCGAGGTTGGATGGGGCTTGGAGGAACCTGGGATAGGGGAAGGTGTCCCTGCCTATGGGAGTTGGAATGAGATGGAATTTAAGTTCCTTTCCAACTCAAACTATTCTGTGACTTTTAATTAATTGTTCCTGCTGAGGTTTACTCTGGCTGGGATAACCAGTGCTGTGTGCTAACTTAATTCATCCCAGAAACATTCCCATAAAAGCCCTTGGTGGTGTTAAGCACACCTAAATGTTCATAACTAGACAGATGGAGAAAAGATGCACATGTGTGTGTGCCAAGACTGAAATGGCATAATCTGTCATGCACTCACTCCTGCAAACATCTGATTTATGCATTATTAATGCCAAGGCACCCAGATTATCACTTCCAGCACTGTGTTTCATACGTAGGTGAACGTGGGTGGATAGATATATGTGTGTGTTAAACACTTTGGCATACACACATGAATATGTAAAAATCTCTGAGTGCAAGATTAGAAATGGATAGACAAATGTGTGGTGTGGAAGAGAAGATCAGACATTCAAAGAGAAATCTCCTTGTGCATCTAGATGTCAAATTGCTAGAAATCCCAGCATATTTATTACAAATCTTGCAGGCTCCTTTCCTCCCCTGCCTTAGCAGATGAAAGTGTGCCCAGGTTTGCTGGGATCAAAGGCATCCATCATCCATGAATGAGTGTGTGCCCCTGTGACACAGAGAAACAAATATTTGGATGCTGACTGGCAATAAATAAATACCTGCCAGTGTTTATTCCACACCCCAGGGTGGGGCTGGCACTCAGGCTGATTAAATGAGTCCCTTTTGTGTTTGTTTTGTCGGTCTCCGGGGGGGGTTCCCGTCCTTTCCCAGCCCTCCGGTGGGGTTTGTTAGGCAGGGTCGGACAGTGCTGCTCGCTGTAACAAGAAAAGCTGCAGAGGTGGGCTGGGGACCGGCTCATCGGGGAGATTTAATGAGCAGTGTGGGGAAAGGAGAAGCATCTCCCTAAATACAGAGTGAGTCAAACTCACCTCTGGCAAAGGGAGAAGAAGACCTGGAGCAGAGGAGGCGTTGACAAGGCACCGTATGTGCTCTCAGTCACATCCTCTGCTGTTTACTCAAGATGCAGGGATGTGAGCAGAAGTAAAACCTGATTTAGGTCACATATGCCTTTCTCTTTGCTCAGTGCCGGAGTCAAAACATCCCGTGGGCAAGAGGAGGAGGAGACAAGGAGCCGGTGCATTGTCTGGGAGATGAGATAGGACTTGATGCACAGTCCTGGACTAGGAACCAGGCCATTTCTCCCAGCAGAGAGCTGGTTTTGCTTCTCTCTAAAACCTTCTTTTCTGTTGTTGTTATTGTTTTTGTTGTTGTGGACTTCATGACAGGTAAGTTTGGCTTATCTGAGATTTTATTTTCATAATCAAGCAGCTTTGCATACCTAATGAACTCGGTTCCCAGCTTGTTCTGTAAAGCAAACATGGGCTGGCAAGGAATTTGCTAGATTTATGCACCTAAACAATAGGTATGGCTTGCTTCCTCATCTCTTTCCCTCCCACCCAC
>VZTH01008782.1:82087-111751 GCA_013397815.1 Aleadryas rufinucha | reverse complement strand
CCCACCCACCCACACTGCCTTTCCAGTGCAGCCTCTGGGCTCTGCATAAAACCGTGTGGATTGGTAATTCAGCATGGTGAAGGCCTCTCTGCAGCTCCACACCCATGGAAGTCCCCGTGCACCAAGGGTGGAATCTTGGTCAGCCTCTGGGTATTGCCCTCGTGACCTAATTGTCCTGTAATTTACTGACTTGAGGACCTGAGTTTCCAAAGGCACCAGTGTCCTTGGAGCCAGGGAGCCAGTTTGGGACCTCTGACATCCTTATGCTGAGCAAAGCCAGAAGGAGCTGTGCCAGGAGCCCCACTCCAGGTAACCCGAAGCACCTGACCCCATCTCGTGCAATTTAGATGTGGGGCAGTGCTAGGGCCATCACATCCAGGGATGGGGCAGCCACAGGTTCCCTGTGCCAGGACCTCACCACCTTCCCAGCCAAGAATTTCTTCATTATATCTAATCGAAATCTCCCCTCTTTTAGTTTAAAACCCTTCCTCCTTGTCCTATCACCATCTGCCTGTGTAAAAAAGCACCCTCTTTTTTATAAGCCCCCTTCAGGTACCGGGAGGTGCTTAAAGGTCTCCCTGGAGCTTTCTCTTCTCCAGGTGATGACCCCCAGCTCTCCCAGCCTGTCTCCAGAGCAGAGGGGCTCCAGCCCTCCGAGCAGGTCCATGGCCTCTTCTGGACTCACTCCAGCAGTTCCACATCCTTCTGGTGTTGGGGTCCCAGAGGTGGAGGCAGCTCCTCAGGTGGGGTCTCACCTGAGTAGGTCAGAGAGGGAGAATTCCCTCCCTTGACCTGCTGCCCACACTTCTTGTGATGCAGCCCAGGATGCCCTTCAATCACAACTCCCATGAATTAACTGGAAGAAACCCTCTCACCAGGAGGGCACACGCAGGGACGGATCACAAGATCAGCATTGCTGGTTGTCTCTGTTGCGGCAACAGCGGAGAGAAAAAGGAAACTTCAAGCCCTGTGACCAAGCAGTGGGAGAGCTCTCCACCATCTGCCTGGTGGTAAATTAAACATGAGCTTTGCCTAAGCACACACCAATTACTGGAAAAGGCTGACTGTGACATGTGGTGACTTCCTCCCCCTCGCTTCCCCTCTCCCCCCGTGTGAACGCAGACGTGACTCCAGTTTTGAGCGGCTGAGCCAGCGCCAGGCAAAGATGCAAATCTCAGTCACTTCTTCCACTCACCACGTGTGACAGAGCTGCATTTGCTGGAGAAATGCAAGAATACCCACAGCCTGAAACACCACTGCACTCACAGCCCCTGTCTGCCTCCAGGGTTCCTCCTTCCAGGGAGGAGCCAAACCTGCCTGCCTTCTGCAGGCTGTGGAGAAATGGGTGGACAGAATGCACCTGAAATCCAACAGTTTTATGGCTTAGGCTGGTTCTGTTAAGCTTTTCCAACCTGGTGGGGAGTTAGGAATACAACAATTAAAGCCTGGTCATTGACCACAAATGGAGCTGCAAATTTTGCCAGTGGCAGCACCTGCCAGGCAAGGCACAGGTTGTGAATCAAAGCATCAGCACTAATAAATGCAATGCCAAGAAGCTAAAGAAAGGATAAATATCCAGTTTGGACATCAGTGAGAGGTTCTCCTGTGCTTTGTGACTCCGCTGGTCCTTCAGCAGATAGTGATAGGACAAGGCGGAATAGTTTTACATTAAAAGAGGAGACATTTGGATTCAATGTTTTAAAGAAATTCTTTACTCAAAGAGTAGTAAGGCACTGGAATAAGCTGCCTGGAGAAACTGGGACTGCCCCATCCCTGGAAGTGTCCAAGGCCAGGTTGGATGGGGCTTGGAGCAATCTGGTTTAGTAGAAGGTGTCCCTGTCCATGACAGGGGCTGGAATGAGAGGATCTTTAAGGTCCCTTCCAGCCCAAACCACCCTGTGATTCTGTCAGCATCTGCCCTGTTAGACAACATCCCTTCTGCTGCAGTGCCCCAACCCCAGCAGATCCTAAACTAGAAGGCAGTGACCAAAGTGAGGTGAGAGCGTGAGGCTGATGTGTCCTGTGGGAACACTGCTTGCTTGGGATTGCCTAATAGCAGGTCTCAGGGTTGCAGAAAATCCATAACTGGGACCATGGGGGAGGAGGGGGATGTTGGCTCTGGAGGGCAAGGAGGATGTGTTTCCACCTTGTCTCTCTTTTGAGAGATGCTCTGGCTATGTTTGAAAGCAGAATGGGCTCCACATCTGAGCCCTGGCTTTGATCTCTTCCCATACAGGTTCATTAATCACTCAAACTGCTGGAGATCCAGGTGGGTATGTGACACTTCCTAGAGGCTGTGACAGAAATGTATACCGCCAGGAATGAGTGAAATATCCCTGGGGATCACAGAGGGTGAGAAACGAGGCAATTCACCACTTCTGTCAGACCCTTCCTGGACAAATAAATCAAACACAGGGTTTGATCTCCAACAGAGCTATCCTGAACCCACTCTCTGGATCCCTCTCTGACCTCCTGGCTCCCAAGATGCACAGATGAGCTCATGCCACTCCCAGACATAATAGCAGTGATAGTAACAAAGACAACAATGATAATAGTAATAATAAAAATACAATTTTCTGTCCATCAAGGCCAGATCTGCCTTGGGGTGATTTACGCATGCACAGGCTCAGACACCAGCACAAAAGGCAACTTTCAGTGGTTCAGCAACCAGAGCTGGCAGCTGAGGGGGGAAATATTTTGTGCCTCTGCCCCAAAACTGTGTAGAACCAGGTGTTTTCCCACAGCTCTCCCCTTCCACGTGCAAGCTGTGGGGACAGAGCCGTGGGGATGGAGTTTCCCTCTGAGTGTTGGGACTTTCCTGGGGCTGTGCATGGTGTGGCCATGGTGTGCATCATGCTCATGTGGCCCCAGCTGCTCCCAGCCCTACCCAGTGCATCCATCGTGGTTGTTGTCTCCCTGACAGCAGAATGCTGCCCTCAGCTGCGCTCACAGACCCTGTAGTTACAATCCACACAGTCCTGTGGTCCACAGGCTGCACCTATGGTCAAGATCCTTCTCAGTGTGCCTCAAATAAGGAGCTGATCTGAGCATTCTGGTTTATTTTGGGAGACTATCTTTGGACAATAGACCCCCCTCAGCTGATGCATGTACCCAAACTGGGGGATGGGTACGGTGTGGCTGCATCCCTGAGCCGTGGCATCCCCTGCACTGCTCCTGGTTAGTCCAGGCCACACACCAGGGATAGACCAAAACATCACTGATGACCCCTGCCCTGACCCTGTTGGTTTGCCAGTGTAAATACAGCCTGGCACGTGGATGCAGAGAGCTTCAATTTTTGACCAACCAACATTTTCAGCTAGGAAAAAAGCTCACCCAGAAGAATCCTGTGTGGCTCTGCCTGCATTCCCAGCCTGACTTAAACACAGATGACTTCTCCCAGTGGCCACAGCCCTGCTATGATCCCTTCCTGCTCAGATGAGCTCCTACAGACAGTGGCTATAAATAATCCCAGCCAGCATCAGGAATGAGCTCTATGACAGATTTATTTACTGGAGGCATGACCAATACACAGTGATTTAACCTGCTCTTTGCACATAGTTGCTTTGGTCCTTTGGTTAATTACCTAGGAGAGGATGCTACTGGATTTCCACCCTGGAGTACATCAGTTTTTGATGGCTTCAGTGTTGTGCTGTGTCTCAGCAGAGGTGATGATAACCCAGAGAAGGTTGCAGCTAATGGGATCTGTCTGAACCACATGTCCAGTTCACCCAAGGACACGAAGCCTGATTCTGATGCAGCCATTAGGTCCATTTCCTTGGGTGGATTTATTCCTAAGCCCTCCCAGTAAATGTTTACTAAGCCAGAGGTATCTTGATCTCTGGCATTTGCCTACTGAAGCATGAGGTGATGGTGAGTGAGAGTGGAACTCCCACGCAGACTGGCCTTGAACTCCACCCTTCAAAACTGGACACAGACCTGTTCCAGAGATGGATTCCACAGCTGTTTATCTCAAAACAGCTCTGCAAAACAATAGCAGAGTTCAGCAGCTGCTTAATATTTCACTATCCCTTTGCACAGGGGCAAGCACATCCCCTTTTGGAGCAGGGGCAGTTTGCTTGTGCTCATTAGCACTTCAACACTGATTTTCTGCACAGTTTGTGTTTATTAGTTGTTTGTGTTTCTTTTAGCACTGATGGTTTAGTTTTAGGTGGTTCTGTGAGGAGCAAGGAGATGGATGTAATCAGTCATATGGGTCCCTTCCAATCTGAGGTATTCTACATTTCCACAGCTTTGATCCATAATCTGCAAGAGATGCACAGACATGAGAACTCCATCCACAGCTGGTGGATGGGCTGGACATTGGGATTGTGAGGGTCCCTGCATGCTCTTGGCAAACATCATGCTTTCCAAAAATCCTAGCTGTGCTGAAGACAAGCCATGAAGCCAAATCCTCTCCCCCAGGCTAGCACAAAAACCCTCCAGGGCACCCAGAAAGGGAAATACTTTGCAGTGTAGGTTTCAGATTCCTAGGTTGCATTTGTGGGGAAAAAAAAAAATTAAGAGGCTCCTAAAGAAGCTGCAAAACCCAAATTATGGTCTCAGACACACAACCAAACCATGGCAATGGCAGCCCATCAGCCAAACCCAACACGTGCACGGGCTCACCCCGTGGCAGCCCTGCCACTGCCTGGCTTAGCTTAACCCTCCCAGCTCTGCGGAGTCAGCCTTTCTGCAGGAAAATCAGCTTCACAGCCGAGGCAAAAAGCCATCCCGGGCTGGCTGACACCCTCACAGCCCTTAATCAGCCCCCAGCCCGTCCTTCCCAGCCCCGTGCAGGCACAGGGACAGCAGAGCTTTGCTAGGACAGGCTTCTGGAGGAAGGTGCAGACAGGCTCAGATCAGCTTAGCAGATAGGAAGGTAATTAATACCTGTGACAAAACCACCAAGGGCAGACGGGTGGGCTTTGTGCTTGAGCCTGCCCCTCCCAGCCTCTCTCCCTGTCTGGGGCGCTGCTGACAGAGCTGCCAGGAGCATTTCCAGAGATGACAGTGAGGTGCCAGAGACACCACGCTGAGTCACATCTGCATTCCTGAGGTAGCTCCTCTCTGCTGGGTCCCCCAGCAGCTGCCTGGGGGTGACCTGGTGTGTGGACAAGGTGGGCATCCAGCCCTGTGCAAGATAAGGGCAATGAAAATTCCATTTTATCTTTAATGAGTGATAAAGGGTCACCCCCATCTCCCATCATTGGTGCTTCTTCCACCAGCATTAGTCCAGTGCAATGTTTTCCAACAAAGGAGTGTTTTGTCAAAAAAAAGGCTTCTTTAAAAACATCTTCAGCAAAACAGGGAAAATGATATGTCAGTTCATGAGGTCAAAAGGAGCTTCAGAAATTTGAAAAATATCAGTTTCCATCCCATTTGGACAGGAAGGTATTTTTATTTTTATTTACATTTTAGAAAGAAGATCTCTGGTGAACCGAGATCCTTGGTTTTCAGCCAGCTGTAACCAAGACACTTGAAAACCCCTTATTACAACTCTTCTGGCTTAATTCACTTTCTTCCCAGTCCCATCTCTCTCTAAGGTTTGCTGACTCCTGCAAGTGATTTTATTTGAGGGATGCAGGTGGTCTTCCTTCCCCTCTGCAACAGACCCCATCACAGGCAAAACTGCCAAAAGAAGAGGCTTAAATCGTTCTCTGTGCAATGGCCATGATCAGAAATATTCACTATAAACTGGTCAGCAAGTCTGGAAAGGCATCCCAGTCATTATTACAAAATAATTATGGCAAATATTAATGCTTTATTATTTTCTTATGTCTTGCTTATACAGCAGCCAGTCCTTGCTGGGTAGTTTATAGCCAGGTAATAACCTCCCTGTTCCAAGTGACTTCAAAAAGGTGGGCTCATCCACACCAGTGATGGTGTAAAAGTGTCGCTGAGAATGTGCCCAAATGGATGATAGGAAAGACTGGGAGAAAATACTAAAACAATGCTGAAGGATGAGGCAGGCAGAGAGAGTAAGGGGGATGTGTGGCAGGAGAGCACATCTGACCTTGTCACAGGTGAATCAAGGCTGGCAGGAGGAGGAGTGAGTGAGTCAGGGCACCAGTGTGGTGTCACCGATTGGAGCGGGTGACATTAACACTGTCTGAAAGGGGAAAGAGCAGCCCTGGGCTGCCAGGGTAAGTCACAGTCCTTGCAGCACCACCAGCAGGGGGGTCAGGAAGAAAATCAGCCCTGAGCACTGGTGCCACCACCCTGACAGGCAGGTGATGCCGTGAGTTGCCTGTAGATACCCCCAAGGACAGCGTGCCTGCAGCACGGAGAGGATGGCATGACCAGGTACCTGTGTGAGAGCCACAGCCTCCTGCCCCCTCTGTCACTGCCCTGGGGTGATGAGTGGGTAGAGATGGACCAAGAACCAGAGAAATGCATGGTGACATTTGCTGCCACATGATGGGACTCCCAAGGGAGGACATCAGTATTTTCAGGTGCCACCAACCTCTAAACCAACACATCCCCTGCTAGCCAGAAAGCCTTCTCCTCTCTTCATCTCCAGCTCTGCCCACAGGTTGGCACCCAGCTTTGGTGGAGGCATCCAGCACAGGCTCTCCAGTCTGGTTTGGATGACATTTATCGAAATGCTGGGTTTTCTTTCTGCTGATGCTCAGGCAGTCATTTGTGTGGATGAAGGCAGCAAATGGCAAGACCCAGCTCTGGAAATACCTCTTCATAATGACCAAAATCACAGCTTAATTGTGGGGTTTGAGCTGCAGCTAGAAATATCTGGATTTGGGGCTGCGCTCGTTCTTGAGCTGCCCTCCCTCGTGGTAATTATTTGTTAGGTCTTAATTACTGTTTCTCTTTGTAGCTCCAATTCAGCCACGTTTTTTGGTCACAACTTCTGCTGCCACCCACTTCTCTAACTTTTTCTCCAAGCCACCAACATCAACTTCAGTACAAAGAGCACCCAGATGCCTCTTAAAGTAAAGACGAAATAATGTTTGTGGTGCCTGGCCAGGAGTGGGTGCAATATCAGAGTCTGCACCTTCTGCTAGAGGGAGAAGCGATTCACAAAATCTGGGGGATCCTTAACGATGTCTTATCACCATCCCTTCAGACCATGTCAGATCTGAGTCTTAAATCAGCAAGAAATAATCTTCTCGCCGTGCAACAAGCTGGGTGGACAGCATCAGCTGGGTTTTATCTGGCTTGCCCTGAAGCTCACCAGACTCAGTAACATTGTCACAGCCTTATCAGGTTGCAAATTAGGTTTTCCTTGGGACTGTGGGAGATAACATCCAGAGAAGACCTGTCAAGGCATTTAGCCCCTCATCAGCTGAGCTGGAGCTGCTGTGTCCACCCACGGCCTCCCCAGAGCAGACACAGGTGCTGGGGGTGGACCACAGAGCAGGGATCTTCCAGGTGGAACACAAGAGATGGAGCCAACCTTGATGCAGGCACTGTAAATTAATTTCCTAGAATGGAATCATAGGATAGTCTGGGTTGGAAGGGACCTTTAAAGGTCATCTCGTCCAACCCTCCTGCAATGAGCAGGGACATCTTCAGCTAGACCAGGTATTTTGGAGTTATGTCAATCCTTTTGGTACTGACTCTTATCAGTACTCGTCCGTGCACATGATGTAGCATCTCCCAGCATTGCTGATAAATAAATTCAGTTTCGATGCACTTTTTCTATCCATCGCAGCACTCAGCCTCAAAGAGGACACAGATGGACACACAAACAAGGGAAATGTGAGGGACAAATATTTACATCTTTACAGCTTTCCCTTAACCATGAACACAACACAGGCTCCCCTGGGGATGGGGAAGGGACCCTGACACTTGGCAGAGTTCAGCATGGAGCAGCGAGACTGTGATTTACACAGAGCTACAAAATAAATCTTCCATATTTCAGCATAAATATATTTCTTCCCAGGATGTCTTGGTGGCAGCAAAATTTCACAAATGCAGCTAGACACCTGGAAATATCGCAAATAATTCCTACTAGAGCCCCTTGCAAAGCAATTTCCGAAAATAGCCGTTTTTTTTTTTTCTCACAGACGGATGAAAAAGAAGAAAAATCCTCTCCAATCCCATGACGTGAGGGCAGTCACTCCCCAGCCAGAGGCAGGTGAGCCGGTGCCGGCTGTGCTTCATCCAACGTGTTGCATTGTAAAGGTTTGCCCGTGCTTTAGTTAATCCCAGACACATTCCTGAGCCATCAATCAGAGCTGACTCAGCCAGCGTGACTGGTCTGCCCTTTCTATTTTTTTCAGCCATCACAAGTTCTCTCGCCTTGTTTGCCAGCAGTGAGCTGGGGGTTTATTCCTTTTTTTAAAAATTTATTTTAATAAAAATGGGACTCGACTGGGAGCAGGGAAATGTTCCTGCTGTCCAGTATAACCTTTAAAGCTGCACTGCCCCGAGGAACTTCTCTTCTCTGGGATGCTGCTACAAAATGCATCACGTGGAAGAAAAATAAAGGATGCTGCCTGGGATGGCGTTGGCATCAATTTCCCTCCCTTACTCGGGGATGGTGTGACAAAAGCTCCATCGTGCACAAGGGAAGAGGAGAGCAGACTTTTTGGAGGGTGGGATTTTCCTGCAGAGCAGCCTTGGAAGCGCTGCCCAAAGCCATGCTCAGGGAGGCAGAACTCGTCCCCGTGCTCCTCCTGCAAGGACAAGGTTTTATCACGGTTTCCAAACAGCCCCTGCCTGCCCTGGGGAGGGCAGGGGAGCTGCACTGATGTTGTGGCTTCGTGTGACCTCAGCCCACCCCTGCTGGAGGTGTTATCAGAGCCCCTGCACCCCTGCAGGACTCCCTGTGAGATGGGTGCAAGGCTACGCTCTTCGCCCTAAAACAAGTGTTTTGTCTCTGCCTGGGTCAAGGAGATGGCCAAGTTGCTAGAGATAAAAAGAATAGCTAAAAAAAAAATTAAAATCCTGTGGCTGCTGGATTTCCCAGAGAGCACAGGGCGTCCCTGCCCTCAGGATGCATGGAGGGATGAGCATTGCTACAATCTCACACCTCTGCCTGTCCACCTAGAAAATATTACTGCAGATGCCTCAGTCACACTTAAAATGAGAGAACGTCCTCCCTGGTGAGAGGGCCTGGAGCTCAGAGCAGGTGGGAGAAGGGAGATGATCCCTGTGCACCCCAACAAGCTCCGGCCCAAAGCAAGGCCTGACAAGCTCTGCCAGCCATGGGGAAATCAGAGCAAGGGCTGCACATCAGCCAGCAGGAGCCAAACCACGGAGCTGAGCTGGGACACACAGCACTCTTCAGCCCCTTTTGCTCCTCACCAGCTTTTGGAGATACGACTGCTGGAGCAGGACAGGCCTCCAATCCCATTGGAAGCATCCACACAAGGTGTGCTCCAGAAAATCATGTCAAATTAGGCCCTTCCCTGCCTTCTCCCCTTTTTTTGCTGGAACAGTAAATTAATAGCAAATTAATTAATTTTAAAAAAACCCACAACTTTACAGGGAACTTCACTTGCAGGTGGCAGCTGCTGTTGTCCTGCCTTCAAGGCAAAGAGCCGTGATCTCAGGGGACAGCTCTTGTCCAGCCCTTCATTCAGCACCAAATTGTTTTAAGCAGGTATTTGATTTCAAGAACTAGACCAGGTTTGAATAAATGCTTAGTCCTGCCTCATTTGCAGCCTAGATTTAGATCTAGGCAGGACAAGTCCCTGTACATCACCTTTCTATTCAAGAGTAGCACTCGGTCATTGAGTTGATGTTGAGTTTGGGGGGGAATTTTCTTGTCCTAAGTAGGTGTTAACACTTGTAGAATTCATAGAATGGTTTGAAAAACACCTTCCACTAGTCCAGCTCCAAGCACCCTTCAACTTTGCCTTGAACGCTTCCAGGGATGGAGCAACCAGTTTCTCTTTTATGAGAATTTTTATTTATGAGGCACAGGAACACACGTGAGGCAGCACAGGGGGGCAGATGGTGACCTTTAGGGCCTGAGAGCATAATTTCCAATGTAAGAAAGAACCAGGTCACGTCTGTATTTCAACAGGATATTTTATTGGTCCAGCAACTGCAAAATATACAAATTTCTGAAAGGCATATCCTGTTTTTAAGCTGGCACAGCTTTATCTCAGGCAATTATTTCAGATGTATATACAGAACAGTTAACATACCACAAATCAAAAAAAAAAAAGTAATCCCAAGTAACTACACCCCTCTCTCCAAGCTTTGCAGTATACATTAAATAAATAAAGAGCGCTTTGCTATCAAAAAAAAAATTAAAAAAATAAATTCAAGTATCACAAAGGAAAACAAACTGGGGGGGAAAAAAAGAGGGGGGGGGAGAAATCATTGGTGTGGTTTGACATGTCCTCTCTCCCACCCTGCCTTGGCTGTGGCATCACTGCCCAGTCTTTGGCTCTGTTAACCAAAAACAATGGGCAGCGAGTTTTTGGGGCAGTGTGAGGGCACAGGGTTGACACCATCCCACCAACCCCTCCAGCAGGAGAGGAACTCAAGACCATTTTTCCCATTGCTGGTAAAAAGGCATGTTCGAATTTCAGATTGTTGCAGACCTACTGAGACCTCTATTATACTAAAGGAAGAAAGTTTAGGGCCATTATGGAGGGTTTTTTCTGTTTTATATATATTTTTATATATATATACACACACACAAATACACACCAAAACATCCACGCAATTACATGTGTACAGGATTGATCTCAGGGCAGCCAGACGTCATGTTTGTATTTGCTGGCTTATCTTTTTGCAGCAGGTGTAGGAGAGAGATAAAACTCCCCAGGAAGGAGGCTGAAAAGAGCCAAGTGAGCAGCCTCCCCAAAACATTCATTTATCTGAAAGGCAGAGAAACCAAAAGCACAGGGAGAAGTCTGCTTTTAATGAGGCTATTAAAAAAGAAATAAAGGGGAGGTTGGGGGAAGTGTTCTTTGTTTTATCTGTACAGGAATATGATACACATATGCACAAGCTCACACAGGCAGGGCACTGCCGGGACTGTCACCCCCGTGGGACACGGGCTGAGCGTGGCCCCGGCGCCCTCCCGCCGTCGGTGCCGCTCCGAGCACGAGGCCGAAGCGCGAGGCACTGTGGTTCGCCTTTTCCCAAAGGAAAAACAGACCAAACCCACCCCCCAAACATCCACACACAAAAAAATTCATCATTTCTCCCCCAAACCGCTCCGACCCCATCTCTGGAGATGGCGTTTCCTACACAGGACTCTGGGGAAAGCTATGGGAAGGACAAATCCAAAGGGTTGTCCACCTACAGTCCCCTAGCCCAGGGCTGCAGCAGGGGTGGCTGCCTTCACCTCCTGCCTCCAGCCAAAAACACGTGAGATGGGTATGGAGAAGATGCTGCACATAGGTGAGGAAAAAGAACAAAACCCAACACAAAAAAAAATTTCAAAATCCACAGACTTTTGCACAAAGCAATAGTGGTTAATTGCCATTTTTAACTGCTGTCTCCCAGCCCAGGACAGGCTGCCAACAAGGGGTCTTATGGATCAAACCGCTGTGAGTTGGCTGATGGAGTCAGTCAGGACCTCACCCTGTTCCCCCCACCTCAAACTCCGTAACTACTATTATTTTGTAGTCCCAGCTTTCCAGCATGCAAAATACAATTAAAAACAAACAGAAAAAGTTGCCTGTATTCAGGCTTCCCCTGTGAAGGGGCACAACTTGGAAAAACTAAAGTAGTTATGCTTCTGCCACAAATAAAGTGCAAAAACCAAGCAGTTTCTAAGTATACACATATACACACACATGTGTGCATGTATACATAAAATTTTAAAAAATACAGACAAAACTGTCCCTTCTTGTGGCTTTTTGCAGTCAGACAGGGACTCCTGCAACCCGGCCAGACCTGTGGCCACCTCCATGAGAACCTGTCTGTCTACAAAATGTATCTAACTCAGCCTAGGGATCCAAACACTTCCCAATATCTCCACTTCCATCTAAAAAAGAGGAAAGGGGAGATGAAGTACCAGCACAGCACCTCAAACAGTGCTCAGTCTCCCCAAAATTCAACCCATGCCTGAATTCAGACTATCCCTGGGTGCTCCCCAAGATGAAAGCATCATCCAAGCCCCTGCTGGCTTGGTTCCCCATGCACTGCAGGCAGCTTTCAACCAGTTTTAGCAGCAGATCTACATTCTCTGCAAACACCTTTAAGGTATGTTGATTAAAAAAAAAAGTGAAAAAGAATGGGGTTTTTTTTTTATTAAACCCAGCAGTTCTTGCAGTGAAGGAGTTCACAGAGCTGCTTTCCTTGTGCTCACAGATCTGCATGAGCCAGGCTGGTGTGTGCGACAGGCTGTAGTGTGAGTGAGGGACTGCAGCACAGCATGTTAGGGGCTTATTCAAAAGTAATTAACAATAATAATTAAAAAAAAAAATGAAAAACCCCTTTACCCACCCCCCCTTCCCCCAATTTCTCTGCTAACCCCGCACCATCCACATATATACACACCCCACCCGGAGATGGATGGGTACCAATCATCTATACAGAAGATCAAAACCACTGAAAGGGAGGAAAATTAAACTCCTGTGCGCTACAGAAGCACTTTACAGCTCGCTACGACCTAACAGGATGCTGGAGAGGAGAGAAAACGCTGCAGCCTGAAGAGCTGGTGGTGACCCCGGGGGAGAAGCTGGGCTCCTCCTCCACTCTCCTGCATCCCTCCCCCCTCAGCAGCGCGGGGTTTTGCGGATGAACGGGCAGCGTGAGTGGAGCCAGCCGAGGGTCGGCCTTGCCGCAGCCGGAGGGGACCAGTTTGTAAGCAAGCTTCGGGAATGGCGATGGGATGAGAAGCTGGCGGCGCCGGCGGCAGCGCCGGCGGCCTCGCGACGGTGCCCACGGAGTCACGATGGCTTCTGGGAGTTGTTCATGTTCTGGAACGAGAGGGGAAGGAGAGGCGTTGGGGGCTGTGCTGGGGTCAGGCCCCAGCCCAGCAGCACCTTCTAGGAACACGTGAACGAGAGGACAAAGAGGAACAAAGCCACGCACGGGTCACTACAAAGCACCCACCACAGAGGAGAGGACACTGCCCACCCGAGGAGAGACTGACTCACTACTTCCCCCTCTTCAAGCATTGCCTGGCTTTAATTACAGCATTAATATTTAAATACCCCTAAAAACTGAGCTGAACCCAAGGTAACCCTCCCACCCACCCCACCCTGTCTGCACTTCTGAAGCAGCTCTTTGGTCAAGGCAAAGTGACAGGGGACCACAGTGCTCATTCATGCAGCCCAATTAAACATCTCTCTCTTGCTCCCCTTGAGGGTGGGCAGTGTCCCCCCCTGCCTGCCAAGAACGAGGTGATTGTTTGTCCATCCTTGGCAATGCCAAGAACAGGCAAGCTCCCACTGGCCATGCCAAGGACCAGCCACCACCAGTGGTGGAGCAGCAGCACAACTCCCCTGATGACACCCCATGAGGTTCCATGGGCCCAAGAGACGCTCCAGACAGCCCTGGTGCAGGGTGATGACAACAGGTACCCACCAGCACATGGTGAGGACCACAAAACCAGAGACAACCAGCTAAACACAAGCAGGACCAGCCCCAAGGAGAGCATCTGCTCCAGGAGAAGCCCAGGGGACCACAAGGACATTTTCAACTCACAGAACTACATGAAACAAGGTAGGGGAAAAAAGGACCAGGAAACAGCTAGGAAGGATTCTCTTTTTTTTTTTTGAGTTCCTTTTTTTTAATGCTTTTACTACCTAAGCTGCCTCTTACAAGCACCAGGAATCACAGCCAGGCTACAAGGCAGAGCGGGCTGAGCTGTTCTCTGTTTATCTAAGGAGACAGGAGGAGGGTTAGGAAAAGCCACATGCACCACAGCCATTTACCTTGGAAATATTAGCAAAGAGAAAACTTTGAGAAAGTGACAAACGGGTCTTCTTTTTAAGCATGAAAAGTGAAGGGGAGAAGAAGGGAGGGGGATCAGGTGACTGTTCAAAAGTGCACTTTGGATCACAAACCAAGCAAAAGGAAAAGAAATCATCACACCAAGTAGTGCCACGACCCCCAGTCAGCTCAGTCCCACAGCCAGGAGGACTCTGAGGTACTCAGCCATGTCCCCAGCCTCTCCAGGTGTCCCCTGGTCCTCCTGGGTGGGGGGTCAAGATCCCAGCAGTGAGGGCTGATGCAGTGAAGCTCCCACTACCAACCCAGGCCCATGGTGCAAGTCGTGAAGGAGGCACCTTCCACCTCCCCAACCCCATTCAGGTGGTGACAGTGAGGGACCAAACAAGTGTGCAAGGCAGCAGCCTCCCAGAGCTAACAGCAGTGTGAATGTCACCAAGCCTTTGAGTTTGGCGTGTCCTCATGGGTCCCACAAAGGCAGCCTTGAAGTCCCACACTAGGAGCTGGAGACAGGCTCCCAGCAGCTGGACATTTTAAACCTGCTGCTGCCAGCCTACACCTGGCATGGGTAACCATCACTGCCTGCTCCAGCAGAATCTGACACATCCATCTCCCAAACTCAACACCAGAGTGTGTTTTCAGTGTCCCAGCCAGCACCGAGGCATGCAGTGCCTTTTATTACAATACAGGAAGAGAAAAAGGTGGAGGGAGGGATGGGCAAAGACTAAAATGCTTTCAGAGCAACCCAAGAGGATCAGACATTTCATCAGGGGCTTCAGTGGCCATGAGCAGCAAGGGAAGGAGCACAGGCATGCAGGCCATGCTGGGCGACTCAACCTCTACACTCACGCAGGAGCACAGTGATCTCACCCAACCTGTCCACCAGCAAAGCCAAGTGCAACAGTCCTAACTTCCCTTTTCTCAAAAAGGCTTACTCTAAAAGGGGAAGAAATATGAGGTTCAACAGCTGCTACAGGCAGGCAGGGCTGAGCTCTGGCCTGGCCATGTTAGAGCAGATCCCCTCCTCTTCAGCCCGCACAACATCCCCAGCCAGGGATGCTCACAGGCTGATTTGAAGTGGCCCTGCTGATTCAAACTGGCCCTCAGAAGGCAAAAAGACCCCTGGGCACTACCCCAGTATCAGCTCAGTCCCAAAGCCTTCCAAGTCTTTGAGAAGACATCTGAGCACTGCTCAACAAGTGCTGCTCTCAACTCAATGACATAGCATGAATTAAGTCCAAAGGCTTCAAATTTATCCAGGAGCTGTCCTGTTCCTGTTACTCAGGGATCTAACAGCACTAAGCCAAACTGCCAGAGCCTTGACTATTCATAATTAGTGCATCAAATGCTCAAGATGTCTTGCATTCTCTAGGTAGAGGAGGACAATTTGCATCCACTCTGCCTATGACATCTAAGCTGACTGTTCCCAAAATCCAGGTTTGCAGAACTGCAGATGGCTGATCCCAGGATCATCCAGCTCCAGAAAACACATTCCTGAGACAGTCAGAAGCTTCTCAGATATCACTCTGGTGCCACCACTCAGGCACAACTCAGAGCCCTCAGGAAGGACAGAGCATCCAGGTCTCTCACCTAAAGTACAATGTGCTATCTCAGGAGACAACTCCAGGAAAACCCAACAGCATTGCCCATAGGCATCATCAGAGTGCAAGTGAGAATTTGCTTAATTTCACAACAAAATTGGGACATTTCAGCAAGCTAGGATACAAACAGCACTCAGTCTCCTCTCTACTCTTCCTAAAACAATCCTCCCCAAAACACCAAAATATCAACTCCAAGTTGTCCACACCCCAATCCGGATTTTGCAACAACAAAACAACCCAGCAGGATGGCAAGAGACATGGAAAAAAGGGTTGGAAGGGGGAATAAGACGCAAGAAGGTACTTACAGGCATGCCTTCCCTAGTAAAGGCTGCAGAGAGACAGAGAGAACAGAGAGAGGCATCAGTAATCCCACGCCACACCGGGCAGAGGACAGCAGAGAGGGGCAGCCAGAGCTGGCAAAAGGTTTCTTGTGAGGCTCAACCAGCCCAAGCAGAGCCCTGGGAGCTGAGACAGACCCAGCTGTCCTGGGAGGCTCATGCAAAGCAGCAACCAAGCAGAGCAATGGGGGAGCACGGAGCCATTCCTAACCTGCCCAGGATCTGGCTGAGGAGGGGAGAAAGGACATCACACAACACAGACAAGGGGGAGAGGGGCTGGGCAAGACAGCAAGATCCAACAGGCAGCTGGTGGGAAGGTCAGCATGGCAAATGCTCCTATAGATTATATAGGACTCCTCAGTGAGCTTAGGAGGGGGTTTGTGCCTGGAGAAGTGAGCAGCAAGCAAGGCCTCTCTTCCTATGTCCCTTCATGGGTGGGTGAAAGAGGAGAGGACACATGAGCACCATGGCAGCTACCCACGGGGTTTCACCCACGTTCACCACATCAAGAGCCTTCTACTCAATTTTGGCCCATTTTGCCTACGGCTCCAGGATGAAGGAGACCCCTTCCAGCCAAAGATGAGTCCTGGCAGCTCCTCGTTAAGAGAAGCACAAGAACATTTGATTTATTGCCATGCCCAGGTCTACACCGGAGCCAAGTGCATCCAGAGGGAAGGCACGAGCCTTTCGTTCCTGCTCACTCCAGGGAGGAGACTCCTCAGGAGGCTGATGCTGGATGGTGAAGGCACTAAATTAATGCAGCCTAGAGCTCGAATTCTTAAAACCCAAGAGAGGATCAACAGTGACCCAAGGCAGGGAGGGACAGCAGCCGTGGGAGGAAGATGCATCTCAGACAGCAGCACAGGTTGAGACAAGTGCAAGCAGTTCCTCAGCTTCAGGAGTGACAGGAGGACAACGAACAATAAAACAACGAGAACAACAACAAAAAAAAAAAGAGAAAAGAAAAAAAAAAGAAAAGAAGAGTTCAACTAACTTGTCCCGGCATCTGCGTGGGCACTTCCTGAGGAACACAGCCTGGCAGGGCAGAAGAAACAGCCACATGCTCCTCAAAGCTGTTGATGCGAGGTTTTTTGGTGGGCTCTGGGCTTGCTAGAGGGGTAACGCTATTACGTCTCATGAGCGGGTTAGGTCCCTTCTTTGCTTCCTAAATTAAAGTGAGACAAAGAAAAAAGTAAATATAAAAAAATAAAGCAAAATAAAAAAAAGGAAGAAGGCGACAGTTATAAAGGAAAAAAAAGAAGCAGGTTGCTTTGGTTTTTTCTTAAAGTGGCCTCTGCTTTTCCCCACAATCTGTCAATGAGCAAAGGATGCACTGAAAGGCTTTGGACACCAAAAAAATCCCCTGATGCAAAATGTTCAAGAGCACAGAAGGGGAGGGGAGAAAAAAAAAAGGCTCTGCACTCAGACACCAGACAGATTTTCTCCTCATCTGAGTCTCAGCTCACAAAAAAGTAACTACAGGTAGCTAAATACACCCAGCAGCCATCAAGCATGACTCTGCACAACACAGAGGTGCCCATCGGTCTCCTCTCTCTGGGTGGAGGGACTGGTTTTGGGGAGGAATGAAAGCAAGAAGGAGGAAGATGAGCCAGCCCAGTCTGATCAGGAAGATTTGGGAAGTGGGAGCAGAGCAGCCAGCAAGGGTCGGCACCATACCAAGCTCCAACTGAAGCGAGGGGGGATGGAGGCGAAGCCGAGCAGGGGCACCCAAGCACGTGGCACGTGTCTCACCCCACCTACCCGAGGCCTTCCTGCCATCCCCAGAGAGGGGGGAAAAGCAGGGAATCAATGGTCCCAGGCAGAAGGAAGGACTGGCTTCCCCCCTACAGCTGTGGGGAGGGACAGGCCACTCAGGTGCTGCAACCTGACAAGGTCAGGAGGCAAAGGAAAGGAGACATGGGCCAAAAGGGGACAGCTCCGACTGCTCAGCATCACTTTGGGCTCCACCACCGCTAAGCGCAAGTTGGAAATGTCCCAGCATCTTGGGACATGGGTGCTGCCAGGGTCCCTGTGGCCCACTCTGGGTGGCTGCCCAGCCCTGACACCAAGTTGGCATCCTCTTGTTCTGGCCTCTGAGCTCCAGTGGAGCACTTGGCAGATAAGTTCTTGTAAGGTCGGGTCTTTCTCTACATGAGGGGTCTCCTCCACAGAGGATCCCCAGCCCAGCACTGCCACCTCCCACCCTGCAGAATGACAGAGAGCCATGGGCATACCAGGAAAAAGACCCTCAGAGGCAGATGTAGGGCAAGCATTGAGCCCAGGCTCTGCCAGCCAACTGAGAGACCTGGGAGAAGGCACCTTCTCCATCCATGGCTCATTCCCTGCTCAGGTGAGTGGATGACCATGCAGGTGAAAGTCAAAGACCAGGGAGCAGTTTTCCCTGGGCAAACACACTGGGAAGCAGGAACATGCAACAGTCCTTTTCCCTTGGAAAACCCTCAACTGGCCACGACTTTGCAGAGCAAGAAGCCATCTGATGCTCTCAGTCCTCCAGCAGCACTTCCAAGCACCCAGCTGAGCAATCTCCCCATGCCCACCCCAGGCGTTCCCACTGCCAGCTGACCACATGGGACAGGAGTGGGACACCAAAGGACAGCTCCAGGGAAAAGCAACACTCACCTCTGGCCGATCTCTGTGCGTGTTGACTGCTTCAATGTTCAGTGAGATGGATTCCACCCGGCAGCCTGCAGAAAGGAGCACGAAGAGACAGATCAGCAAACCCAGCAGGCACAGGATCTTAACAAGTGCCCCATCACAGATCCCTGCTTTTCTCCCAGAGGCAGCCTGGATTCAGGAAGAGGTACAAGTCAAACCCCCTGGCATGTTTAGGAATGTCTCACTCACCGTAGGCTACCGGGGTCAGCTTCAACACCGTGTGGAGGGGACATTTCAGGTAGGGCATTTCATCTGCAGAGACAGCAAAGCAGGAGAGTTATTCCACCTCCTCTCCAAAGGCAGGCTCAGACACCTTCATCCCACACCAAAGAGATGCAGGCTCCAGGATGTGAACACAGTCTCCCCAGAGTTATATCCATCCTCCCTCCTCCAGCAGGGTCAATCCTCTTCCCAGAGACAGGGATCTCACCTGCACTCTTGTCCAGGAAGTATGCCAGGAGACAGCGCATGACGGCCTGGTGGCAGATGACAAGGACGTTCTCTTGCCTCTCCAGCTCCATGATGACCGGCTCCAGGCGCTGCACCAGGTCTTGGTAGGACTGGGGACAGAAGGGAGATGAGGCATGGAATCAAGGCCACGAGCACCCCAAAGAAACAACAGTCCTTGTCTTGGTACGCCTCCTGATTTCACACCTCTGAGTAAACCAACAAACTGCTAAAAACAAACAAATGCTCATCTCCAGGCTGCTCTAGAACTTTTCTGTCAGAGAAGGCGCCTTCCACATCTCAATGAATCACAGCTCAGTCCTGGAGAGTTTTTTAAGGTAAGCAACAAGGGCTTTGAAGACAGAGCCTCTCTATCATCTTGAAATGTGATTTTGTGCAGGATTTCTAACTTCTCAGAAGTCTGGAAGAACCTGAGAAACCCCAGGGCCTCATAAAAAGCCACGACAGGCAGCCAGAAGGAGCTCCAGACACCCAGAGTTGGTGGCTGATATCCTCACATATTTTTCTGTCAGAAACACAGTCATGAGGAAGTCTCCAAAGAGTTTTCTGAAAAATTTATAGGCATGACTTTCAATTTGGGGATAATTAGCTCAATTCACAGCCCAAAGTATCATCCAGAACTGATGTCAATTCCCACCTCATTGTGTCACACCCTGAAAGCAAACTGCCACGAACAGAGACATTACCATCAACCCTTAGGGAATGATACTGAGAACAAGGTGAAAATTACTTTTTTTGGAAATGAAAGGAAAGAAAATTGGGGCAGCACAACACTTTGAGTGGATATAATGATGGAGGTTGGACTAGTAACCTCCAGAGACCTTTTCCTACTAATTTGCTATAAAGTCAGTGGGACTGTTTTTTAAGTGACTTATTTCTTAGTGAGATCGCAGTATACCAAGATTTCACAAGAGCTCAAGGTAGAGGTAAATATGAGCCCTGATCTCTTTTAATTCTAGTTTCTCAGAGCTCTCACTGCCCCCCTGCTCAAGAGTAGAGGACAGAATGAAGACAAAAAGGACACATTTCAAGTAAAAGTCACATCTGAGGGCCTCCCTGCAGACCTACCTCCCCAGAAGGGTAACGGTAGTAATATTTATCCTGATCACGCAGAGCAAATTCCTCTGGATGTTGCTCCCTGATTTCTTCATAGGTCATTTCTTCACACACACCCTGCCAGGACAGGACATCCGTGAGGTTACTGGACATGCTCAAGTCAAAAAGTATCAGCACAGCCACCATACAAAACAACATTTTCTCTTGTCAAGCACCAGCCAGCCCCATCCAGCTGTTCTGACTGCACAGATACTCACAGCATCGATTTCATTGAGTGCCTTCCACTGCTCGTAGGGCAGCTGGAGAGCTTCTGCTGTTTGGATTGTCCTCTTTAGCTGGCTGGTCCAAACTTTGAGGTCCTTCAGGTTCTGCTCTTCCACAAATTTGTTCAGTGCCACTGCAAACTGTGGGACAGAAAAAAAAAAAAGATATTGATTCCTGGTCCATAGCTTCCCAATAGGCTTTCTTCCCTGCTTCCCAGTAATTGTTGCCTTCCATAGGCAGACAGATCAGCCTTCTGCTCTGAGGGGAAGGGCAGCCACACACTCATTGATGGATCCTCAGCAGACCAGTTGTCATCAAACACGCGCTTAACCCACGGCACAGCCATCTACTACAGCCAAATCCCTCCTGGAAGCCACAGGGGAGCATAGTCCTTCTCCCTCACCTTCTTGCCCCTGTTGGAGAGGCCAGAGTCCCCTCCAATCCTCCCCTTGAGGTTGAACTCGCTCTCCCCGTGCCGACAGAGGTAAATGGTGCGGGGCTGGACGTGGATGTTCATCAGGTAGTAAACAATCCTGCTCTGGATGTGATCCTGAACCCTGTTGACCAGGAAACGCCGGCCAACGTCGATGACTTTGATGAGAGAAAGTTCCCTAGGGACAGACAGAGACATCATTCTCAAAAGGCAGCCCTGTGAGTTATCTCTGTCCTCGTAATCGCCCGGCTCAAAGGATTTCCTGCGGGCTATTTTCAGCAGGGAGCCAACAGGTAACGGGGACTCATGGAGAGCTGAATAGCACCACTGTAATCGCCACCCCTCCTCTTGCAGCAGTAAAGAGGATTAAACAGGACTAACAGGGAACATGCTCCTCCCCAGGACAGGGATCAGCAGGACTGGGATAATCCGAGCAGGGCACACAGACGTGTTTGTGAGCAGTGGAAAGGCTGGGAGGTGCCTGCAGAGTCAGGCAGGACAGCAAAGCTCTTCCAAGGCACACAACAACCAGGCAGAAACCACAGGGCTTGCTCAATGCTGTGGTTTGAGCCAAGCAGTCCCTTCCTTTAACTGGGACAATGGCAAAAGCACCTCAACCACTCAAACTCAAGTGCTTTCCCAAAGCCTTTGTATTTAGACCCAAACAAGGTTGAAAACAACTCATCTGAGCCCAGAAGAGCCTGGGAAGGCATCAGTGCCCATTTCTCTGGCACAGGACCAGGGGAAACAAACATTTTCAACAAAAAACCACCTGAATTCAAGGTGAGGCCTGGCCATACTTCATTCTAGCACAGTCAGGTGTTTGAAGACAGAGTGAAATACAGCTCCACCCTTCACTGCTCGTCTCCTGGGAGAAGGCAGGTGTTGAAGGGCAGCTCAGAAGCCAAGGTCTCTCACCTGTCATAGTCATCAGGGTCGAGGGGCTGGTAGCTGGCTTGGTAACAATTGATCCTCTTCATGAAATCCTCCATAGCATCGGTGGAATTACAGTCCCGGTAATCTGGGCTGGACAATTTGACTTCCTGCAACAGGAAAGAAACCATGCCACAAGGAGAGGTTAGGAACCTTTCCAAGCCAGACAATGCTAATCTGGAATTTCAAAGTCCTGCCAAGATCCAGTGAGTAGCTGAAACTAAGTGATGACTACTTTATAGTCATCACTTATCACAGGGCAGAAAAGAAGCCAACTAGACCCAAAACCAAGCGTAAGGTGGGAGAATTTGGTATAAACCATTGCATGGTTAGTACACATATTCATCAGTCCCATTCTCCCAGGAGTTAAGGTAGCACCCCACCACCCAACACAGCAGGAAAACTGAGCTTCCTTATGGCTGAAAATCCCCATCAGGTTCAAATTCAATCTGAGAAAGGGAAGTGCATGAGCTTAGACAAGATGCTTATCCCAGCTCAGCAGCAGGACAGTAGGATGGCAACATTCAGCCCCTTTCTGTGCATTATTTCCTGCAAGCTACTGGGCTGAAAAGCACTAGAAACAGGCAATGTGAATATCCACAACCCTCATGGACTAAATCCTGCCTGAACTAATTTAACAGGCTGTTTTTCCCTGAAGATTTGGGTTCGAACAGCAGCATTACACATTGGTAACTTCACAAGCAATCCCAAAACCAACAGGATAACACAGTGGATCAACACATGTGGCAGCAACCCCAGCCTGGGGTGTATTTTCCACACTGATCCCAGCACTAAGAGCACCATTCATCTGCAGTTCCCCGTGGAGCAAAATCCCACGCTCAGCTAGGAGCTCATTTTCTCATCCTTCAAGCATTAGTTTCCAAATAAAGGGATTAAAATCCTCCAAAAAATCCAGCTTAGGAGAAAAAAAAAAAAAAGGCAAACTGAGCATTCTGTTGTGGAAAAGGCTGTGTGCAACCTCCCAGAAAGTTGGTCACTGGGACAACACGGGACAACAGCTCCCAACAGGAGCAAAAGACGCTCTTCAGCCCCAGCCCCTGGCTGGCAGCATGATTTGCCTCCAGTGAAGCCATGCTGGCTGTCTCCATGTGCCTTAGCCAAGTTTCCAGGATGATCTGCTCCATGATCTTCCCAAACACTGAGGTGAGACTGAGTCTGTAGTTCCCCAGTTCTGCCAGGGCTTTGTCTTTCCTAACCCAGTCCCTGGCTGCTCAGGCAACCTCTGTATTCCCCCTGGGCTGCCTGCCCTTGCTTCCATCCTCTCTCTGTAGGCTTCTTTTTTTGTGTTTGAGTTTGTCCAGGAGCTCCTTGCTCATCCATACAGCCCTCCTGGCATTTTTGATGCCTGCTCCTTTGTTGGGAATGCATCACAGCTGAAGTTGGAGAAGATGATCCTTGAACATTAACCAGTTTTCTCAGGCCCCTTGTCCCTCCTGGGCTTTTTATCCCACAGTACTCCAGGCCAAAATCTGCTCTCCTGACATCTCACTTTATAGCCACTGCAGCACAGGCTGCCCTGGAGCCTCACATTCCTCACCAGCCCCTCCTTGTTGGTGACAACATGCAACACAGGAGAGCAAACAAGGAGAGGTGCTATCACTTGGAGAAGGAAGTCATCATCAACACATTCCAGGAACCTCCTGGATTGCCTGTGCTGTCCCTCCAGCAGATACCAGGGTAGTTGAAGTCCACCAGGAGGACCAGGGCTTGTGAAGGTGATGCCATTCCTACCTCTCTGTGGAAGGAAAGCTAAAGCAGGACACTTCCACAAGTTCCACACTTACCATAACGTTGGTGGCAACTACGTTGGGATCGTTGCAGACAGATTCAATGAAGAACACCTGTGAAGCAAAGCAAAGCTCAGCTGGAAGCCACCAACAAGGTTTGGAACATTCAACCAGCTCCTTGCATGACCCAACCTCCTCCCTGCCTGACCAGAGAGCTCTCCCTCTGCCCCACTCCCATCATTTCCTTCTCCAGGGCTCAGTACAGGGAATGAGGGAAGAGTTTTGTATTTTTAATCAAACCCAGCAGTGAAATCTCCCTCACACAGGAGCAGCATGAGGACAACAGATGAGTGAAAGAAGATACACCAACTCTACAATACAGTGGACTCCACAATGCAGGCATCAGCCCCATGGTACCAACCTTGAATCCATTCTCTTTGGCAAAGTTTAGGATCATCCCTCTCCTCTCCCGTGTGGTATTGGTGGCATCAAAAACCTTTAAAAGCAGAAGATCCCAATTAGCACCTCAAGGGCCTGGTTTCCCAGTGAGCCCCCCTCAGAGAAGGGACTGCAGAGGACGTTTGGGGCCAGCACTGCTGCCAAACCCCAGAGCACATCTCGGAGCTCACCGCGATCTGCCCGGCCTCCTCCGTCAGGTACAGCTTCACATCCCTCAGGGCAGCCATGGCACATTGCCTGCAAAAGAAGGGGACAGACATGTGGCCCTGATGTCTTCTGGGTGTGTTGGTCACCCTGAAGTTACCAATCCCGTACAGATTCATTTCTGAGCTCTCAGAACCCTCCTTGGGCAGGCAGGGGAAATTCAAATCCAGGGGAAATTCAGAGCCCAGCTTTTCTGTTCATCACCCCCAAGCTGGGTAACTGTGTTCCAGCCAGGGGCTTCAGCACCTCTGTGGGATCAGGGAGGTGGTGTCCACACTCACCTCCTGACTTTCATGGCTTCCTCGTTGTCAGGACGGAAGAAGTCATAGGAGCTGTAATGCTTCACAGCCTCACGGCGATACTCCCCAACGTTGAAAACTGGGTGGGAAAGGGAAAAAAAACACCATCAAAATGAGGAGCTTGACTCAGGTGTGCAGCTTTTGCAGTTAAAGAAAACTGGGGGCAAGAAGTTACATCCTTTGAGCAAAAGGCTCAGGGCATCCCTTGGTCTTCAAAGTGAAGAACCACCTGGGCTGCAGCAGGATGGGACAACATGGATATTTGGGATCTCAGAAACATCCCCCACTACCTCCCATCTCCCAAAGCACTGACCTCCCAGAGGAATTCCTAAGGACCAGACCTCCTGCTTTCCCCTGGAAGCCAGTGAAAGCCTTACCTTTTGTGGGGACACCGATCCAGTTGAGGTAGCGAGTCAGCTTCTTGGAGATGTAGGTCTTGCCACGGGCTGGGAGGCCAACCATGACTATCACAGTGGGGGAATTGGCAAGCTGAGGCCCACAAGCTGCAAGGAAAAAGAACAGGAGCAGCTGTTAATTTTCCAGCTCATCTTGCATCAACCCTACAAAGCACTTGTTTTTATCCAGACTCTTTCCAAGTCCTTCAGCAGCTGGAGGCAACCTGAAAGCCACGGCAAGAACATCCTGATGGGTGCAAAGTAGGCAAGGAGCCAGGAGCTGGCCCAGGCTCCCTGGAGAGCCTCTGTGCCTTCGTTTCCTCATTTGCAACCAAAATTAAAAATCATTTTTAAAAAATTATTTAAAAGTCCAGGCAAGCACAGCTTCACATTCCCATGGCGTGGCCAATTCTACGAAAAGCTCAAGGATAGCCAAGGACTTTGGACCAGTCCCTGCAGCAGTGTTGCTGAAATACCAGGTCTGCCCCAAGATCTTCACCCACAGAGAGCACCTTCCAAAAATCTTTGACTAGATTTTTAGCTGACACACAACCAACTAACTGGATTCTCTGAAGACAAACAAGGCAAGAGAACGACAGAACTACCAGCATTTAAAAGCAGATATCCAAGTGATTCATCCCTTTTTCCCTCATCAACCCAAGTCGGGTTGTTGGGGGTTTGTTTTTGTTGTGGTGAAGAGGGTCCATGTCAAACCGCTGGAAAGAAAATCCAGAGGCAGCATTTGCAGGACAGATGGGACCCTGCAGGGGATTTCTCACCCACCCCTCCATCCACCGTGAGCCCAGAGACCTCATAGGAAAGGAATGCAGGGAGTGAGTGGCTGGTGGCAGAGCCATAAAACCCAGCTTAATTATGGCCTGGGTGGAGAGCTCTGCCTGTCTGTCACAGCTGCCTGAAGGTGGGACCAGGGGATGCCAGGGGCTACCAGGGATGGTGACAGGGCTGGGGTAGATTTTTCTCAGTGTGGCTCTGGAAAGGGCAAACAGAGGTATCCACAGAACAAGCTCAAGTACATGGGATTACCTTCCCCTTCTAAGAAAATAAATAAATCCAACAGCTGAAGAAACTAAATTAAGGCCACAAGGAAGAGTTATGGCACTGGTACCCAGATGGCAGAGAAGAGCCACCCATCATCTTCCCAAATTTTCTCACCACCTAAAATATATTTTCTATATATTTTCTCTTTTTTCTGTCATAAATTTCACATTCCTCAGGCTGGAGCTGCCCTCACACTCGCTCCCTTTGTGCAACCTGCACTCCACCCAGTGCTGCTTTTAAAAACCCCAGGGCAGCTCCCAACTATCTTGGCAAGTGCCAATTTTCTGTGCTGGGGTACAAGGGAGCTGTGCAACATATCCAGAAAAATACTTTTCCTCCTCTAACAGTCTCACATCCTCACCCAGGCTATGGGTTAAAGCCTGTTTTTACACAAAACCCACACACTTATTAGATAAAGGGAGTAGGAAGGAGTAATATCTGAATAAAGAAACTCTTCCTTTCCCTACCTGCCAGTGGACAAAGGACCTCAAAGAGCAGAGCCGAGAGGATTTGGGGCCATTAAATAGCACTCAGAGTAAAGGGACAATGCTGGGTACTGTTTATGTCCCTGTGGCTCCAGACAGCTGTGACAGTCCCATGGCTGGCACTGTGTGGGCACACACGTGTCACCTCCAAAGGGTGCTGCAAGAGTTAAACACCCCTAATTCAGGAATCTCCCGTCAATTTTTGCTGCCAAAGGAAAGATCCAGGTTCCCCTTGGAGAATGGAAAAGCACCTGGGAAGCACTTCCCAAAACACCATGGCATCAGTGAGCAACTTTTCATCAGGAATCTGAGCCCAAACCAAAAGTCTCCGGGAAATTTTGCATCAGGGAAGAAACAGAACCCAGTGTTTTGCTCCCAGTGTTTCACAAAGGCCTCATTCATCATTTCTTTTCAGCACAGCTGAGAAGCTATCAGGGATTTCAATACATATTCATTACTCCTTATCGACATCTAGCCAGGTAAGTCAAGCGCAAGGATGACTTTCAGGCTCAATCACAGGATATTTAGAAGGAGCTCATCACTTTCGCTATTTGTCAGAAAGTCAGCTTCACCAGTGGGTAAAAGGAAGAAGAAAAAAAAAAAGTCAACCAAAAAAAAAAAAAAAAAAAAAAAAAAAAAAAAAAANAAAAAAAAAAAAAAAACAGCACAAAAAGGAAGGAAATTTGCTTCTATAAAAAGTCGGATAAAACAGCCACCTCCCCACTTCAGGCATTTTTACTCCATAAGTATTCCCCAAAACCCCCCACAAATCCAAACCGCACGTTCCGTTAGTCCTACTGCCCTTTTCCCAGCTTCTTCCCGCTGCAATTCCAACACCTTCACGGATGCCTGACCCTGCGCTCCCCACCGCATGCACACGTGGAGCCGCTGCCGCCCCAACCCCGGCGAGCATTAACGCGCACATCCCCGGCGAGTGTTTCCACACCCACCGAGCCGGAGGGACGGGAAAAAGCATGGAAAAGAAGGAGAACGGCAGCGGCAGCCCCTTCCCTCCTGGAGCATCCCCCTCCCCTCGCCCGGCTCTGCCCAGCCAGCGCCTTCGACGGCTTGACTTTCCCAGCCCCTACGTGAGAGACGTGCAGCGTGACAGCAATTTAATGGATCGCCGTCAAAAGGCCAGCTGAAGGAATCACTGCAGCCGCTCCAGCCTCCCCTGGACGAGCAATCAGACAATCGGACTAATTATTTCACGCCCAGGGAGCGTCCTTCCAGAGGATGCTCCCAGGGATGCGCCCGCTCCCTCCAGGCATCACGCTGGACGCGGTCTCCGTTATTCCTCCGTTCCCACCCAGCTTTGTAGCCCTCGCTCTTTGTTGCTGCTGAGGAATTAATAGCACCTCGCGTTTAAAATAGCTTGAGTTATAAAAGAATAAGCTAAAAAAAAAGCCTAAATACCCTCTTTCCACACTGCACAGCAAACGCTGCCCAGCGTGGCTTGTTCCCACCCCAAGAAAAAATAATTAGAAGCCACATTATGTTATTAATAAGCCCCTCGGCGCCTTAATATATTAAATATGTTAGTTTTCTCCTCTGCCAAGAGGGAGCTCTCTCTGAAAAACAAGGTGAATGAAGTGGCAAAAAACCACTGCATGCACAAGGGATTTCTTTCAGAGGTGCCAGTCCTTGAGAAAAACCAAGCCACACAGACACACGTGCAAAGCATTAAGCCAGGAGACGTTTTACCCCACTCCAAGCAAAGCCCTTTGGCAACCCAGATGTGCAGCCTGTTGCTGAAATCCATTTCCCCGGCAGCTCCCGCTGCGGAGCTGCCCTTGCCAAGCACAGGCTGCGCATCCCAACATCTGCTCCAGGGTGCCTGACCCACAGCCACGGGCAACAGCATCTGGCAACTTCATAGGATAGCTATTTTTTTTAAAAAAATATATATATTATTATTTAGGAGGGGAAACTTTCTAGCCAAGGTAAATAAACATCGGAAGCGACTTTAAACGCCTGATGAAGACAAGCATCGGAAAGACTGATTCACCCAAGCCACTTCTATCCCTCGCCAGGCTGCGAGTGCCACCCCCTCCCATCCCGGCTCCGCACATTCCTGCGACGCTCATTTGGAGCGAGGAGTTGCACGACTGGCAGGTTGTCAGCGTAGCTGTTGGGTGAGTTAAAGGAGCTGCCTCCTGAGCTTTCGGATTGGATCACGATTCAAGATCTGGTTTATAGTAACATCGGGATGACCCAAGCATTCGATATATATATATACACCACGGTTTCAACCATTCAAGGATATTTCCGAGCTTCAGAGACAAGGGGAAACCACTGCAGAAGTTTCAGCATTAATTTCTGCCTCCCCCTCCACCTGCCTCCTATCTCGTCCCCACAAGGCTAAATGGTAAAGTGCAAACGGCTGGTGTTATGTTGGGTTTGCTTTTTTTTCCCCCTAAATCCATTGCCCTAATCCTTCCTCCACCTCAAAAAAACCCCAAAAAAACAAAAAAACAACCAACCCATTTTTCACACACTAATTGGACGGGGCTTGGAGCAACCTGGTTTAGTGCAAGGTGTCCTGTCACATGGCAGGAAGGTTGTGGAATGAGATTATCTTTACGGTCCCTTCCAACCCGAACCATTCATGATTCTGTCATTAACAAATCCCCGAGCGAGCTGCCTGACACCGTGAAAATCCCAGCTGAGCTGGCGCCCGGGTGCGAGGCGAACAACCTGCTCCCTTGTCCTTTTAATCCCAGGGCCAGGAGCGGAAAGTGGAAATTGGGCCACGCGTGTCCCAGCACCTCCCCGCATCCTGCGCTCCGCGGGGCCATGTGACGGCTGCACCTTCCTCCCGCTGCCGAGGGCTGCGAGTGAGTCACGGGATGGCAGCGGGTGGGATGCGGGCACGGGGAGGATGCTGGGGCACGGAGAGAAGGGAGGAGGGATGCTGCAGGGATGCTGAGAGGGCGCTGCAAAGAGCCCAGCCGGGGTGCGCAGAAAAACGGGAGTGCTTCCCACCCATCCCATCCCTCCATCCCAATGCCCATCCCTCCGGGATGCTGCGGAGCCCGTACTCACAGCGGCGGGGCAGAGCCGGGCGGTTGTCATTGGGAAGCCAGATCTTCTGGATGCGGCTTTGCGTCAGCTCCATGGGCATTTTTAAAACAAAGGTCTTTTTGCGCTCCGCGTCCACCTTGATGCGTTTGCGAGAAGGAGGAGGAGAAAAAAAAAAAGGGGGGGAGGGTGGAAGGAGGTGGGGGAAATAGATAATAAAAAAATAAAAAGGGTTTTTGTTGCAGTCGGTGGTTTGGGCGAGCGGCTGCGGCGCTTTCGGATGCTGCTCCGAGCCTCGTGAAGGTTTTACGGCAGGAGGGGGAGGAGGAGGAAGAGGAGGGCCGGAGCTGCAGGGCACAAAGCCGGCAGGAGCGGCCCCAGCGCAGCCGCTGCGCGCT
>VZTH01008782.1:37760-74178 GCA_013397815.1 Aleadryas rufinucha | reverse complement strand
AGATATTATAAAGAAATTCTTCACTGTGAGGGTGGTGAGGCCCTGGCACAGGTTGCCCAAAGAAGTTGTGGCTGCCCCATTCCTGAAAGTGTCCAGGGCTGGATGGGGCTTGGAGCAACCTATTTTTGCAGAAGGTGTCCCTGCCCATGGCAGGGGTTGGAACTGGATGATCTTAAATGTCACTTCCAACCCAGGCCATTCCGTGATTCTATGAAACACGGGTTCCTGAAAGTGGTCAGAGGGTAATTAAATGGCAAGAAGTTGGGATATTCCAGTCTCAGGAATTTAATACCGATTCTCCTTGAAATAAAACCTGGCTGCAAAAGTTCAGGCTTGGTCCCAGCAGCAAGGGTCAAAGGGTGCGGATCGGAGAGCCACAGTTCAGGTTTTGGCATTGTCAGAGCTTCTCTGACAACGCTAAAAAAGACAATATTCACATTAGCCTGACACTGGGTTGAGCCTTCTACTCCCAGGTACTTTTAGTTACGTGAAAGGAACACCTCCCTGTTTGCCCTGTTAAGGTGTGAAATTCCCCACTGAAAGTCCTGGGATTGATTTAGGGTGTAAATCCACAGGATGTTGAACTTGACTTTAGGTTACCTCATCCCTAATCAAGAGGCCACAATCACCTGCGACAGGGCTCTGATCCAGCACAAAAATCCTGCTGGTTTGAGAGAAAATTGTGTTTACAGGGCTACTCTGTCCCAGCTGCCAGATCAGATATTCCCTGTCCTGCTGCTGCCAGCAGAACTTGGCATGTGTTACCACAGTGCCTTCTCCGGGAAAATCAGCAGAATTACAGCCCTTTGCTCACACCTGAACCAGACCTAATTTAGGATCGTCGTGGTTTAACCCCAGATGGGAGCTCAGCCCCACTCGCTCACTCCCCCCCATAGTGGGATGGGGGAGAGAACTGGAAGGTAAAAGTGAGAGAACTCAGGGGTTGAGATACAAACAGTTTAATGGGTACAGCAAAAGCCACGTGCACAAAGCAAAGCAAAACAAGGAATTAATTCCCCACTTCCCACAGGTGTCCAGTGATCCCCAGGAAAGCAGGGCTCCATCACGTGTAGCGGTGGCTTGGGAAGGCAAACATCATCATCCCGAATGTCCCCCCTTTCCTAAGCATGACAAAATGTGTTATGGAATATTTCTGGTCAGTTTGGGGTCAGCTGTCCTTGCTCTGTCCCCTCCCAACTCCTTGTGCCCCGCCCCAGCCTCCTTACTGGTGGAGTGAGGAGCAGAAAAGCCTTGAGTCTGCGTAAGCCCTGCTCGGCAAAAACACAAACATCTCTATACTATCAACACTGTTTTGGTCACAAGTCCAAAACACAGCCCCAGAGCAGCTACTCTGAAGAAAACCAACCTGTCCCAGCCCAAACCAGCACAATGCTGCAAAGCAATGCAGCATTTTGGAGATCTGATGGGAAGAACAAAGAATTCCAGCCCTCCTGTATGCACAGATGGTTATAGGATTTATTTTCATGGAGGTGCCCAATGGCTGAAGTTGATTGTGTTCATGAAGAACTAAATTCCCAGCCCGGTGATGCACGTGGGTCTCTCCAGGTCTCCTCAGTGCTGGATGTGAAACCCCCCACGGACGATGAGTCTGTTCAGCCCATTTACGGTGGAGGACGATCAGCCTCCATCCCCCTCCGGAAATCACAGCCTGTCATTATCCCATGGACTTTGCCATTCAACTGTTTCCTAACTTCTCATTACCACCCACCTTTCATTAAGAGCCTGGATCGTTATCTCATCATTGCAGGTTATTAAATCAAACAATGGCGAAGGCTGTGGCCTTTCTGGGGCTGACTCACCTTCATTATGTAACAAGCCCGGGCCAGTGTCAACCCCAGCATTGTCATGGTGACAGAGAAGCTCTAAAAAGTCGTAGGCAATGATGTGGTGAAGCCAGATACCCCAGAGATGCTGGCGAATCTCTTCAAAGTAATACAAAAAAACTAAAACACAAAGTTCTGGGGGAGAAAATGTGGTGTTTGTATTTCTGATGATCAAGGAGGATGTGCTTGTAGGCAGCAGCGGGCAGCAGATTAATCACAGTCTAGGAAAAAGGGTATTTTTTAATCTCAGGTCTCAACCCCCGCTGATAATCAGTTTGGCTCCTGATACAGGGGCTTTTGAAGCAGCATCCCAGAAGGATCTGCACTGCCTGGGAGGCTCAGATGGAAAGGTTCCCCTGAGGGATGCTGAGCAGGGAGGAGGCGTTGAAGCTCAGCTTTTGTTGTTCTGCCTCCATCCATGGAAAAGCTGTGGGTAGAGTTTGGGAAGAATTTATGTAATTTTGGGGTGTCTACAAGGAATTGGTCACCTCTGACCACTTCTACCGCCTGTGGAGAGGAATGAGCAGCCACTTGCACTCAGAACAATTCAGCTGCCCTGCTGTGGGTGCTGACTGCAAACCAGGATGAGATGTGTCCTGGAGGAGTTTGTGTCCTCTGAGCACAGAGGGAACCTCAGAGCTATGCCCAAAACCATTCCATGCACATCTCAGTGCTCTCCAGCACGAGGTGACCCAAAACACAATTCCTTGTCCAATCTGGAGTCCCATTCAGGGAGGAAGAGAAGAGCTTTGGTGAGGAGCTGCATTTCGAAATCGTGTACGTGCCGAGGATCTTCCCACCCACACCTCACCTTTGTGAGCACGTCTGCCCCATGGACAACCTGCTCATCCCTGCTTCCTCACAGGGCTGGGATGATCCAGACAATGGTTGCCCAACAGTGGCCCACACACCTCAGCTCTGGCCAAGAAGTACCACTTTTGGGACCAGCACCACTCCTGGGGTTGAGCAGTTCCCTGGATCAGCCTCCCCAAGGGCTCCCCTCTCCATTCAGCTGGTGGAAACCACAAAGCATCCAGAGGTGAGGCCTAAGTGTCCCACTTTTCCAGAGTGTTGCCATGTGCTTTTAAACCTGAGACCTGCAGGCACTGCCTTTAGGAGGTCTGTGAAAAACAAGTAAGAGGGAAAGTGTGTGGTCAGTGAGCTGAAATTTAGAATAGTAAGGTCCAGTTTTGTTTCCATATCTTCTGCTGGAGCTCCCTACAGTCAAAACCTCTCTCAGGGAACCTCCAATTTCCTAACACCTCTCCTAACCAAGTTTTGAACCCAAATCACTGGAATCAGATCACACAGATTGCTGGAACGCAGAAGTTAAATAACCAAATTTCCTTATCATGGTTTTCTTAAAATTCTTCCACTTACAGAGCAAGGATTTTAATGCCTTTAAGACCTAGCAGATGATTTTCATTTGTGCATTGCCTTTATTTTTTTCTATGCCATGGAGACCTGGCTGGGAAAGAAAAAAAAGGCTAAAATTGTTTAAAAATACCTACAGAATTTGTTTCTTCTCTCCCTGATATTTTCCAATCAGACATGCAAAATATTAATGGAAAATTTCTCTGGAATTTTGGGGCAAGCTGAAACAATATGGGGAGCTTGCTGCCAACATATTTTCTCAAATACATTTATATTTTCCAACCCGCAATGACAAGCTGCTAACAGCTCCTTGGGAGAGAAAAAAAAAAGAAAATTGAGCTGAATGTTTAGATTTCTGCCCTGGAGTTTAACAGGGAGTAGCAAAGCAGCGTCTGGGTGCCTGGCTGGGGTCACAAGGAAAGATGCTGTGCTTCAAAGCACTTGGGAGAGCCTCAGTTTTCTCCCAAGCAACTGCTGTTACTTGAGCTGAGAGACAGAGCCAGGAGGGGATGGCACGGGTGGAAGCACATCCTGGCCATTGATTATGGCTTGTCCTCACTGCATAACCACGGAGATGGAGGAAAACCACTTTTATTGTGTCTGCTTCAGCCTTTCCAGCAACACCACTCATTAGGGAATCACAGAATGGTTTGGGTTGGAAGGGACCATAAAGATCATCCAGTTCCAACGTCCCTGCCATGGGCAAGGACACCTTCCACCATCCCAGTTTGCTCCAAGCCCCGTCCAACCTGGCCTTGGACACTTCCAGAGATGGGGCAGCCACAGCTTCTCTGGGCAATCTGTGCCAGCACAAGCTGTATGCCACAAATAGGACACTTGTCCATGCTTGTACACCAAACAACTGACCCCAGGACAGGGGCTCACCTCATGTGTCCATCCCCCTGTGCCCCCTGCACAGCTCTGGTGGGTTCGTGCTCCCCGCACGTCCCCAGGGCTGACGCCTGCAGTGACAGCACAGCCACAGCCAGGGTTTCACATTTCCCAGCTGTTTACCCAGCGCCCAGCCTGAATGAAAACAACTGCTAGACAGTCAACAAGAGATCTGAGGGCCACCCGACTCCCGGGCAGGCTTTCCTGCCAACTTCCCTATACAGAAAGAGCCAAGCTCGGGCTCAAGGCATGACCTTCCTTCGCTTCATGTTATGTGTTTATTACCCGGGCTGGGACAGCCCCAGGCACCTGCCTGACGGGCACCTTTCACCCACTGCCGGGTGAAGATGCTTGTGATGCCTCAGGGGTTTCATGGACGGTCACTGAGCCAGTGGGAGATACAGTTTGTACCCATGGAGCAGAGCCCAGAGCAATTCCCACACCTGCCAGCTATGTAAAAGCCAGGCCTTTCTGCAGCTTTGGCTATGGGGGATCCCACCAGGATGAGTTTGGGATGAAGGTGGGGTAGCCAGCAGGTCACAGGAGCTGTAGTATCTGCAGGACATGCTTTGAGCGTGGATGTGCTGTGTCCTCTCCCTGTCCTGCCCTAAACACTGGTGCTCACTCCAGACCTGACCAACTGAATATCCTTAAAAACCCATCTCATGCAGGCTCAAACCCATCTCAACTCAGACACTGAGCAAGCACAGCTCCCTTGGGCACGTGCAGAAGCACACGCAACCACCCCATCTTTGGCAGCCGCCAGTGCCTTCAGATGCTACTCAAAAATCTGGTCCTCTTGCATTCAGACAGAGCCAGTCATCGATGACAGGGGTGACTAAAGCTCAGCCCTGGCACACGCCAGCCTCATCCCACACTGCCTTGTCCTGTCCTGTCTGCAGCCGGGCCGTTACCACCAGGCCACCCAACCCCGTGGCCGCCAGCGCGGTGTGACAGCACATCCCAAGCCAGGCTGGAAAAGGCAACCTCAGGTCACCCAGAATTTGGGCTAGTAAAGTCACATCCATAAAAGAACGCTTCCCACCCTCATGCCTTGCACCTAATTGCTGCTCTTGCAACAGCCACACACGATTTAATGGTTTATTGCATTGTTCTTTTATTTACGGTGTGAATGTGTTGGACGTGATCAGTTTCTCAGCAGCTCAGCTGCACCGAAAAATTACGAAGAGAAGGAAAAAAAAGGAAAGGGGAAACAGGGCAGCAACCAGAGGTGATTTAATGCTTAAGGGAAACAAAGGCTTTGCTGACTGTGTTCCCCCGTGCACATGATCTTCACAGCTGGCAGGAGGTGGAAATTCATTCCCCGCCTTTGGCAAAGCCACCTTGGAGAAAAAAAATAAACACAAAAGTCACTGCTGGCAGGTGCCTCTTCTGTCTTAACTCATCCTGCTCAGCTTGGTTCAGCAACATGGAGATTTTGGTGATGAAGCTACTTCTGAGTCCCTCTTCCCACCTCAAAGCCTTGTCCTCAGTCGTGAATGAGATCCAGCCCTCCAGAAAAAAAACAAACCACCTTTTTTTTCCTTTATTATTATTCTATGTACTGTTTATTCTATAAATTTACTTTTCTTTATTTTGCTCTGAATGGGAATGTTGTTTTGTGAGCATGGATCTATCCCTGGTGCACCTGGTGTTGGCATAAAGCCATCCCACATTCCTTTTGTGGAGGGGCTTTATCGGGCTGCCTAAGCCCAAATCACAGCCTGAGCTACGTCCTACTGTTCCTGTGAGAAATCCCTTGCTAATAAGAAGGATTTCTAAGAAAATCAGTGAGAAGGAGAAAAAGAAAACAAGTCAAATCCTCATATTTCTGCTCCGGTCATGTCAGAGTCTCCTATTGGCATTAAGGTGGAGTGCTTGCCTGGGTCACACCTGGGATGAAGGCACGAACTTCCTCCAAATAAATTTACAGTGGTGACTGAGGAGCCTTTATTGTGCACCTGGCAGTGCCCACTTGCATTTCCAGGGGTTGAAAAATTAGGTCCCCCAGGCACAAAAATCAGCAACTCCACCAGTTATTCCATCCCCACCTTCAGTGCAACCCATCCTGTTTTACCCCTCAGCAGAAATCAGCTGAAACATCTCGGCTCGGCAGAGACCGAAACTGGGAAGCCACATCCCTCCTTGGCGCTCGTGGATTTGGGAGCAGAAGGCAAAACACCCATATTTTTCTCCCAGTTTTTCTCCCAGCACCACCGGGAGCAAAACACCCCCGGACACGGGCGGGTTATCCCTGTTGTTTACCAGCCTCAGCTGCTCTCAGGGCTTCCTGGAAATAGCTGGAAAGCCCGGCAGCAGCGCGGCTCCTGCACGCTCCTTTCGCGTGTCTCCGGAGGAGGAGGAGGAGGAGGAGGAGGAGGAGGAGGAGGCGCAGTGCCGCAGGTCGGGCCAGCGGCGCCCGCAGCGTTTCCTCGCCGTGTCCATGCGGACGGGGCGTGCACAGCCCGTGCGGCTTCCCGGGGCTGGCACGT
Organism: Aleadryas rufinucha; assembly: GCA_013397815.1. Taxonomy (NCBI): domain Eukaryota; kingdom Metazoa; phylum Chordata; class Aves; order Passeriformes; genus Aleadryas; species Aleadryas rufinucha. The sequence continues at coordinate 67,577 of VZTH01008782.1, read as the reverse complement.
GCTCCGGGCGTCCCCGCTGTCCCCTGTCCCGCATGCCAGCAGCCCGATAAAATAATACATGAACGGGTAAACAAGTTCAGCCCGCTGCCCTGGGAAAGGTTCTGCCCGCCTCAGGTCGGATAAACAAGCTCCAGAGGAGGCGGGGGGGGAGGATAAATCAGGCTGGCTGAAGAGATGCGGCCGTGTAACACCAGCCCCGCCGTGTCCCTGCCCAAAGAGAGCCCCAAGCGGGGCCGGGGCTGCACAAGGACAGGGCAATCCCTCCTTTTCCCCTTGGATTTGCCATCACCGTTCCCATCACCCCTTCCCCAGCAGCATCGTTTCTCCCCAAACCGTTTCAGAGGGGGACACTGGTCTGTCTCAGCTTTCCTCCTCTGTCCTCAGATAATCTTTCCCAGGGCTGAGCAAAGCTTTCCTTGATTTCCAACCCAAATCAACATCTCTCCAGGCGGGGTTTTAACACCCTGCTCCTGCCCACAGGGGCTGAGTTGGAAGCTCTGCGCTGCTCTACAATGAGGTCTGGACGAGTAATACCCCCCCAAAATGTACCTACACAGGGAGCACACCTCAGAATGCTCTGGCACAGCCAGGATTGGTGCAGAGAGAGCTGGATCCGTGGGTAAGAGCAGCTAAAGGCACTGTCAGCACAGCCTCCAGCCCATCTCTGCACCCTCCCGTGCTTCAGTTTCCCCTGCCTCAACTGATAAAGCTGGAAATCATCCAGTGAGGAGTAGGAGAGTGGGGAGAGGGGGAACGAAAAGATCTCAGCAGTCAATTCTGAACAAACAGCCTTAAGTCCCTGGGGAAATTATTATTATTATTATTATTATTATTATATCAAAAGGAAAGCCCAATTCCATGATGTTTTAGCAAGAGGGTGGCATACAAAATGCAGGAGGTTGGGTTTTCTGGACTGGATGGTGCTGGTTCCTCAGCACCAAGGAAGGGTACATCTCACTCCAGGCCCCGAGCTTTTGAGAAGAAATTTAATCTGGGATGGGACATGGTGGGCAATACTTGGAGAATGTTTTCAGAATGGGGTACATGGGAGAGCACAAAATGAGAGTGATTTTGTTCTCCAGGAAGGAGAAAACTGAGGAATAGCTTTCGGCCTGGAAAAGAATGCTATGGAGAAGATAACAGCTGTTCTTTACAGCAAGGAATATTTAAGGTTTATACAAGATATTCTGCCCCAGTATTAGTGGAATCCTAATACCTCTTGCAAGGACAAGGAATTCTCCAGGGGAAAACACAAAGGAAATCCAAATCTGCTTGTGTGGGTTTGATCTTGAGTCCCAGCTGGGGCCTGTGCCCTATCCTTTCTTTCTTTTCCCCAGCCTGAAAATGTAGTTGTGACGGGGAAAAACTCGGGTGCCCTGCAGAGATGTGTGTGCCTGCACGCACACACCAGGAAAACAGGGATCACACCTTGCTGGCTGCTGGTTTTGAAATCCTCCCACGTCCCTCCATGAAAAAAACTGTGGTCATCTGATTTAAAGCCTTTGGAGCTGTTCTGTGCTGAGATCAATTTCTCCATCACGGAGGGTGTGTCAGGGAAAGGTTCGGCACGGCACAGGCTCCTGGTGGCACAAGGATGGTGGGATGCCAGGTGGGAAAAGGGGCCTGGGCAGTGTTGGTGGTGGGATTTGAGCACTGGGGTGAAGCCCAAGCCCAATCTGAGCTGCTTTCCTATGTGACACAGCCGCTGAGCCTGGGTTTCAGCTGGTGGCTGGAAATACAGCAATGGAGAGTGCTTCCCCATCCCCGCAGGAGGGAGGCAGGACACCAAAAGGAGGGGTTTTCCAGCATCCTGAGTTGCTTTGTAGGATGCTGGCCCTGGCAGGGCAGGTTATAGGTGTGTCTGCCTGCTCCCAGGTTAGGACATGAGGATATACCTTCATTATCTCTACGTGGTTTAATTCCCAGACTCAGGAAGTCTGAGAGGTGCTAATAACCCATATCTCTCCCCACCAGCTGGTTTCTGTGGAGTGATCAGAATGCAGAGCAGGTCCCAAAAATCCCACTGGACCTCACACAGCTGCACACCACTTAGGAGCCTCCTACAACTGTTTCTAGTGGAGTGGTGGTTCCATCCTGCAGCTGGTGGCAGCCAAGGTTGTCCCATCAGCCCCCCACAGCCTGGTATGTGCCCCCCTGCACCACCACCATGAGGCATGGTGGGCTCTGCTGCTGGGTTGTGCATGACCCTGTGAGCACCAATGGGGATGAAACTGGACACAGTGACCCTGAAATCCATTAAAAACTTCCCATGAGTGGCCATAAATGCTAAAGAAAGTGCAGAGGCCAAGAGGCAGCAGAAATGTCGTGCTCACCGAGGGCTTTCTTGGAAGTGCAGGGAGGTGCTGGGAGGGGTGTGATGGGGGCACAGACACCTGCTCCTTCAGGTCCTTTGGCTCAAGAGGCTGGGGAGGTGAAAGGGGATGAAATGAAACCAAGAGCCAGAAGGAAAATACCACAGCGAGAAACACAGGCCAGGGGGCAAAGCAGGACAGGAGGGGATTTCCAGCCTTCCAGGAAAGGTGTTCAGTGAAAACAAGGTGATGGTTTGATTCAGGCATGAGCTGGTGAGTCAGGAGAGCCTGGGCCAGTTCTGCCACTCGTTTCCTCCCTGCCCTTTGAGCAGACACCCTCGAGCAGACACCCACAGTGTCACTGTCACCAGGACAGTCCCCACAGGAAGCTGCAGCAGGCAGGACCCCCCTCAAGCAGCTCCTGACTCCTCACATGGCTTCTCTGCATCCATCAGTGCTTAAAAATCCTGTCCAGTGCCTCTGACAGGAAATACTGGATAAAAACTTTTCCAGGGCTGCCAGGAAGACATGACATCGAGGAGCAGAGCGTGACGTGACCGGCAAAGGCAGCAGCGTGTGGGTTTGCAGGGCAGTGCCAGAAAGCCAGCAAGCCTCCCAAAGTGACAAGATTATCCCTTCCAAAACCTAAAAAGAGCTGCAGAAAGGCAGTTCTCCACCTTTAGCTGTAACTACTCTGCAAAAGCAGAGTTTCCCATCAGGGGGTGTTATAATCTGAGTCACTGCAGGAGCTGGGACAGCAAGGAAGTGCTCGGTGGAGCAGGGGACAGGCAGCAGAAATAACAATGCCGGGATGTGGCACAGTCCTGCCCTTTCCCTTCATGCTCATGGGCAAAAGGCACCTCTGCTCCTGCTAACAACAGCCTCCTTGATCTCAGCAAGCAGAAATGAGACCAGGGGATGTCATAACTTCTGCTTACAGAACATACAGAGCAGTGAGAGCAGCAGGAGAGGGAGGGATTCTGCCCCACTCCACTCTCGTGAGACCCCACCTGGAGCACCGTCTCCAGCTCGGGGTCTCCAATATAAGAAGGAGGTGAAGCTGCTGGAGCAAGTCCAGAGGAGACCATGAAGATGCTCCAAGACCTGGATAACCTCTGTCATGGAGACAGGCTGGGAGAGCTGGGGTTGTTCAGCCTGGAGAAGGCTCGTAGGAGCCCTTAGAGCCCCTTCCAGTTTCTAAAGGGAACCTATAAGAAATATGGGAGCAGATTTTTTAGCAGGGTCTGTTGCAATGGGACAAGGGGTGATGGTTTCAAAGTGAAGGAGAGTTGATTTATATTAAGTATAAGGAAGAAATTTTTTATGGTGAGGGTGGTGAGACCCTGGCACAGGTTGCCCAGAGAGGTGGTGGATGCCCCATCCCTGGAAGTGTTCAAGCTGAGGTTGGAGTGGACTTTGAGTAACCTCATCGAGTACAAGATGTCCTTGCCCTGTCAGAGGGTTTGGAACTAGGTGATCTTTTACATCCTTTCCAACCCAAACTGTTCTGTGCTTCTATCATCATGTGTTCAATCTCTGCTCGCTGGCTTTCAGTCTTATCTCCAGCTCCTTCCCAGCCAGCAGCACTGGGATTTCATTTGTCCTTTGACAGATGACAAATGTCCTGCTCGCTGGCAATGTCCTGCCAGCTTATCACCTGCACACTTCCAGACTTCCTCGCATCAGCTGCAGTAATTAAATCATATTTTTCAGGAAGGGCACTTTAGGTGAAAGCTCCCAACACCTCCTGCCAGCAGAGCTGCAGCCACAGACAGGCCTTTGCCAGGGTGATGGCACTGTTGGGGGAGCAGAGCTCTCTCCAGTGCTCCCAGCTGATGCAGCAATGCTGGAAGAAATTAATTCCTGTCCTAAGCTTGTTCCTCCTGGCTGTCCTGGAGCATCCCTGCTAGAAATACCTTTCTTTAATATCTGGAACTTCCAAATGCCTTGAGGTCAGCTAAATGGCTGCTGTCACACAGACATGAAGTGCAGATCCTGGGGCAATGCCCCTGGCTACGATGCCCGAGGAGAAAGGAGGCAGAACAGAGCCAAGGCAGCCAAGATTTCACACAGACTTCTTGGGGAGACACGGGGAAGTGATACCAAAGTTGCAAGTGGTGAGAAACCGGAAAAGACAGGGTGCAGTTTGCATTTCCTCCACAGGATGCTCCATTTCCACGTGCAGGGGTGTGCAAAGACAGCTGAGAGCCTCCAAAATGCTCATCCCAAAGCCTCCCTGTGCCTCAAGCTACCAGGGGTTTGCAGAGCAGCAGCCCTTGGGCAGAGCCTCCTCTTTGCACCCTGGATCAGGGTGGCAGTGAGCGAGCCCTGAGACAAGATGCTGTTCCCAAAAGGCTCCCAAAGTAAAGGCTCAGCCTCCTTGCCAAGCTGCCTGGAGTCTCCATATTCCTCTGGGAGGGTCAGGAACTTAGCCAGATTCCAACCCAGCTGAAGCCACCACCTTAAGCAAGGATTTTTATGTACCAAGTTGAAGTAGAAGGAAAATATCTTCATGCCCAACTCTCCTGCAAACTAAGGATGTGCACAGCTTGCTGTGAGCGGCTTTTGAAGGGCAGCCACAAGGCCATGCTCTCCACAACCCTCCTGCCTGGTGGTTTATGGATGTGCCCCTGGCAAGCCCAGCAGCAGCCACTGAGCAGTGCTCCAGGCAGGGCTGGTGATGTGGGGTCCCACCAGCCCAACGGGATGCTCTGAGCTGGGGTTAAAGGCTGCAGCCAGGTCACAGCACTGCTCAGCCACCACTAAACCATGTCCCCAAGTGCCACATCTACATGCCTTTTAAATCCCTCCAGGGACGGTGACTCCACCACTTCCCCAGGAAACACTTTTGCAGTGCTTGACAACTCTTGTGGTGACAAAATTTCTCCTAAAATACACAAGCAGTGGGCAAAACCCATCCACACTGGCCTTTCTGCCACCTTGGACTGTCTGGAGCTGCAGGCTGACGCACGGAGCAGCTGAAAGCTGCTCTGGCATTTCAAGGTTGACCTCTAGAGGAAGTTTGTAGACAGACGAGCTGCGGCTGCGACGGTGACACAACGGCTGCAGGACCGAATTGCCGAGGGTTTGCAGGTCATCTGTGCCCCACATGTCCGGCAGCGATGACAAGCACAGCACGGTGTCCCAACAAACGGGTCCTCCCCAGTTTGGGTGTGCTGGGCAGGACCGCATGGAAAAGCATCAATTGCTGCAAATCCACCGTGTGTCCCCAAGTGCTGGAGACCTGCCCGTCGTTTCTACCCCTGCCGAGGCTGCAGCAGGGCCACGGGAGCTGCCCTCCAACACGGGAACTTCCCCCAGTCTCTCCCTGCTCCCCACCAAGGGCTCAGCGCTTTCAAAGCGTCACACTCTGCTTTCCTCCCACCGCCCACCCCCAGCACCTCTCCCTCTGCTCCAAATTAATCCGTTTATCACCTAAAATTAAAGCGAGCCCTGCAGTCTGCTGCGCTGTCAAGATGCGAGGGTGTGAACCACATCACGCTCCGCTGAGCCTTAAAAGGCAACAGAAACCTCGGCGCCTGAGATACGGGTTCTGTGAGCATCATTGCGGGCGCTGCCTCACCCCCGAAACATCCTCCCCAGAGCAGGCAGAGAGGAGAAAAACAACTCCAGCCGTCTCCCCGGCAATTTCATTCCCTCCCTGCTGCCCTTCGATGCCTTAGTTTAGTACATGCCAGTCTCAGTGTGTGACACCTCTGTCCCTGCCCCAGCACAGGACTGCCCGCCGGCCAAAGCACCTGTGCGCGACGCTGAGCAGCACCTTCTCCCCGTGTCCTTGCACATCCCGACTTAACCCTGCCTCCTCTGGCTTGCTTGTCTCACGGAGAAGACTTTTTACCTTCCGTTTCCCCACTCAATACAGCTGTTGGGAAAAGGGACCACCACAAGCATCCCACTCCGTGTCCCACCGTGCTCGCACATCCTTCTGGAAAGAGGAGGAGGTGACATTTAAGAGTCTCTGCTTCACAGCGGCCCGGAGAGGATGGAAAACTCCTCCGCAGCAGCACAGGAGCACCCGTCAGGGCTTTAGATCCCATGTTGGGTGCTTTTTGCCCACACCGCCAAGCCAGGGGATGGCAAGAGGGGATTTCTGCCAGCTGCTAGGATAGAGTTATGTGGAAAGGAGATGGTTTGGGGGGCAGATCCGAGGGCACCAAGGCATGAAAGGGGCTTGCCCAAGTGAGGCATCCTCCTCAAAAGCCGCTTAGGTCCCCAGTCTCTGCTCCCAGCCCCTCAGCCGAGCACCTCCCAAGGACACAAATGCACGCAGGTTGGCAGTTCTCAGACTGCATCGCCCCGGGCAGCCCCCAGCAGCATCCCCTGCACACAAATATTCCTGCTGCCTTCTGTCCTCAGCCCTTGCACCACCCAGAGCAGCTCATTGCCCTCGCCCGGGGACAGACGAAAAACCCCACAGGAAGGGCGGAGAGGGGACAGTTGCCCTTATCGGTCTGCACCGGAACACACACTCGCACCCCACAAACATCCTCAGGGGTGTCCCCCATCCTCCCCCAAAGCCGGCGGTGCGGCAGAGACGGGCACAGCCCGGTGCTCCCATCTCCCAGCCCTGCGGGAGGCGCAGCCCGGGGCACGGACCCGTCCCTGGATCCCCAGGTCGTTCCCGGTGCTCCGGGGGAGCATCCCGGGATGCTGCCCACTCATCCAGTCCTACCTTTGCGGAACGGCATGGAGCGGGAGGAGGCAGGGCTGCGCTCGGACGCCTGGGTTCCGCGGACGCGGACGCTTTCTCTCAGATATAGATATATATAAAATATGTATTTCTTCTGTATCTGTATTTCTTTCCTTCCTCCTCCTCCTTCTTTCAGAAGGAAAGGGACATATTTGGGCAAAGCCCGGCAGAAACCAGCGTCATTCCGAGGGTGGCACTGCAGAAAGGAGGAAGTTCTTGCCGTTTCAGAGCTTTTAACCCTTCGCTTCCCGGAGACAGCAGGGCTGGGAGGAAGGTGACAGGAGCAGGACAAGGAGCTGATGGCCTTAGAAAGGGGTGGAAGGCACCGGGAAAGGGTTTTTGAGTTGATTTGTGGTGGGTTTTTTGTTTGTTTGGTTTTTTTGGTACGATCAGTACAGAACTGAATGTAATGGATGTGGGTATGAAAATGGAATTTTGGCCTCCTGCATCACGTGTGCAAATTTCTGAGCTCATCAGAGCACCAATCCCATCTTCTTTGTGGTGGCACTGGGACAAGCTGGGAAAACTCAACTGCTTCAGAAACGAGAGGGTGAGAAACTCAGATCCCCCTGTTCAGCATCTCCTGCCCTTGCACAGACAAATCAAAGTTCAGATCCTGCTCTGCTGGATCCTGACGATGAGCAAATACCCCTCTCCTGGCATCACAGGGCTGGGATGAGCCATCATCTTTGGGGCAGCATCAGAACTGTGTGTCCTCATCTCTGGAGCTCAGGTTGCAGCAGGAGGTGAAGGTGGAGCATTCTAACCCGGGAGGGTTGTTCATTTTTACTGTGGTTCCTTCATGCCTTCCTGGAGGTAGACAGACATTGGCTTGGAGGTAGTTTCAAGAGAAACTCTTTGAACTGTGCACGACTGGACCCCATCCTTTCATCTGGGTGCTTGACAGCAATACCACGAGCTCCATGCTGTGTCTCTGCTCCCTGCAAAACTGTTTTTCTCTCCTGGACTCACCAAGACTTTCCTCAAACCATCCCTGGGGTGGTCTAAAGCCTCCCCATCCATCTCCTGCAGGCTCCAGCCTCATCCAGACCACCTCGGTGCTCCAGGTGAGTGTTCTTCATCCTCCCCAGGGCAAAGTCTGCCAGGTTTGGCTTAATCCCCACTGCAGAAACCTGCTTAAGCCAGTGGGTGAGGAGCACTCTGAAAAAACACCCCCCAGGCTGTTATGAGAGCTGTGGCTCCAACAGGAACAGCAGGGACAGGGACATCAATGTCTTACATGGCTTTGCTGCCTCTGTCCTGCTCAGGGAGTGTTGGCTGCTGCACCTGGAGATGTTCCTGAGCCCCAGCACCATGTGAGGAACAGAAGTGTTCAAGATTTGATGGCACGGGCTGCTGGGCTTCTTCCAGCAGCTGGAACCAGTTACGGCAGCTGGTTTATGCCCTGCCCTCGGAAAACACAGCAGGACAGGCTGAGGGTCTGCCCAAGCAAATTAAGCAGGCAACCATTTCCTTGGGGAAAAATCATCCAAAAATGGAAGTTCCAAGGATATTTAGTAACCTTAAAGGGTCAAAGGCTGGAAAAACTTAAGGCAGGTGGAAGGGAAGGACACCCCAGTCATGGCCAAGGCCAGGGCACCAGGAGCTCTGTTGGTCCACCTCAACTCTAGCCCAGTCCTCTGCTCTGGCAAACGAGTGAAATTCCTTGGAGTGATGAGCTTTCAAATCTCTACAAAACACAAAACCAGATTTTTTCAGTTTTATTTCCCAGGAAAAATGTGGATTAGCAGTTCATCTCCAGAAGAGTATTTCCAGCTCATGATTCCAGGGCTTGCCAAAAGAAACTTAATGCAATATGCTCAGGGTTAGACCCAAAATAGAGCATCTTATCCATCAAAATCCATGTTTGGGTGCTCATGTCCAAGTTTGTTGTCCATAACATCCTGCTCAGTGCCTGCACACCTTGGAAGGGGCTTGACTCCTCGGATGTTTTTTTTCTCCAACACTGATCTTGCTTGGACAATGCCACTTCAGCTCCAAAAACTTCCCAGCAGGAGCACCCCAGAGTTTCATAGTTGCATCCAAGACCTGTATTAGAGGATGATGGTTCAGGTCCCCATCAAGGTGCTTCTGTCACCTGGTCCTTGCCCTGGGATTTGCTTCAGTTATTCTGTGCATTGATCTAGAAAGATCTAGGATGGGACCATCCTTGGTATCCACACATCTGCTTTCCATTTTCCAGAAAATTCCAGAAACCAGCTTCCAAGGCCATCACAGGAGTCAGAGCATCATTCCCTAAATCAGATACTATTGGGTTTCACCCACAGAAAGCACCTCAGGCATTTCAGTGGCGCCAGGCAGAGAAGACTTCAGACATAGTCTGGGGATTTCTGGTGTACGAGGATCTTCACCCCTTACTCACAGTTCAATAACATTTCTGTCTGGCATCTAAAAAGAACAAGTAATAATAGTAATAATTAAAAAAATTACTGAGAATCAAGCTGGTCCCAAAACAAGGTTTAGATGAAACTAAACAAACTCTGGTCCAGGACAATGAAATCAGAGCATCTCTCCTCCTGGCAGAGCACAAATGCCAGGCTGCACGGCCAGAGAGGGTGGCAGTGGTTCAGCATCACTTGAGGTTTTCAGAACAGGTTGGGCAAACACAGTGAGAAGGGTTTCAGCCAGCACTGATTGTGCCCCAGGGGTGAGGGATGGTCCAGAAAGCTTCCTGGGATCTTCCCAAGTGCTGGTTTCTGTGGGAGAGACACTTGGAGCCTCAGTGGTTGCTACCAGTTTTCCCAGCCGTGTCCTGTAGGAAGCAGTTTCCAAAGGAAAAAAACCCATAGTTTAATGGCTAATATTTCAGGGGGGTTTAGTTGGAACTGACCCAGCAAAGGGTCCTTTTACCACTCTCCCAGATTTAAACTGCATATTTCATAGAATTACAGGATGGCTTGGGTTGGAATGGATCTTAGAGACAATCTAGTTCCAACCCCCTGCCATGGGCAGGGACACCTCCCACTACCCCAGGTTGCTCCAAGCCCTGTCCAACCTGGCCTTGGACACTTCCAGGGACGAGGCAGCCACAGCTTCTCTGGGACAATCTCTTCCAGGGCCTCCCCACCCTCACAGGGAAGAATTTTTCCCTCAACTTCATCCTTAAGCCCAGAAAAACCTCCTTATCCAGAATGTAGATTTAATTTGCCTTCCCCACCTTGCACCGAATCCATCTGTGTGCACAACCAGGCTTTGCATCAAGGGGCACAGGGATGAAATGAGCTGCCCTGCACATCCCCAGCCAGGAAATCAGTATTGAACTGTTCTCCCTTTCCAGTTAGAGAGATAATGGGTGGGAGCAGCGTGAGACAGGAATGTCAGTGCTTTCAGCCTGAGAATCAGTCACGGGGATCTCCTTCACTGCAAGGCTTGTACTCTACAAGCAAATAAGAATGCAAACAGCTCCTTTGAAATATTTATAACATTTGGAATGACTTGCATGGCACAAACCCAAGGAAGACGAGGGTGCTGGGAATTGCTAGCGCTGGGTACTCCAGGGGACTTGCTTACATGATTGAGCTGGCTTGCAAAGTTCTGTTCTGTCCTTTTATATGTCTGAGTGCTCAGGCAGGGTCTCCTCCTCCTCCCCTGGGTTACACATTGCCTGAAGGTGCTGCTTTCCCCATCAGCACCAGGCCTCTTTTCCCACTGCTCAGCTGTTCCCTGGCTGAGCTGCTGTGGTCACACCTAAGCCAATCTTCAAGGTGAGCAGGCACTGACCATTACACGTCTGTTTGCAGCCCATGTCCAGGTTTTCAAGGCCTTTGTTGATCCTCCCATGCTCCAGACACTGGTGCCCAGCTCCCTTTCTCACAGCAAGCTCTCCCCATGTGCTGATCACCAGCCTGATGCTTCAGCCTTGCAGATTTAGCAGGGGAAAGTTGCAGAGAGGTTTGTGGCCTGTTCCTACTGGGAGAACAGAGAGCACAACCAGGTCATCAAGGCTTAAGATGCAGAAGGGGCTGGGAACAATGAGCTTTTGGAGAGTTTACAGCCAACCCCCCCTTGTACACTGTAGCCTGACCCAGAGAGATTACTTTTATTAACCTCTGGTATTAGTCTTGGCATCTTCATATCACAAAGCTTAGGTGCTCTATAAAGGTGTGGAGACAAGATTGGATTAGAGAGATGCAGGTCAAAGACTTAGGACAAGGAGGAATGGCTTTAAACTGACAGAGGGCAGGGTTAGATTAGAGACTAGGAAAAAAATCTTCCCTGTGAGGGGGGGAGGCCCTGGCACAGGGTGCCCAGAGAAGCTGTGGCTGCCCCATCCCTGGAAGTGTCCAAGGCTAGGTTGGATGGGGCTTGGATCAGCCTGGGATAGTGGAAGGTGTTGGAATGAGATGATCTTTGAGGTCCCTTCTAACCCAAACCATTTTGTGACCAGGTGCTCTTGGTCCCTTGCACAGCTCCAGATCCTGGTCTCCTGTTTTGCAGAATTTTCAGGTTTTGGAGAGAAAGAACTCAACAGCGTTTCCCAGGGCTGATCTGCAGGCAGTAATTACTGCAGCTGGCAGGTACAAACTTTCCTGGCTTCTCTGCTGCTGTCACCTCCAGCAGGTTTCTAAATTTGATTTTGCTCTTTCCATGCAGAAAACTCACTTTCACTTTTCCTTTGATTTCTGTGGCTTTGAACTGCTACCACACACCCACCTGGCACTGAAGAGGAAATGTCACATTTGGAGAAACATCTGCATCCTTCTTCTGATGCATCAAGAGTGACAGATAATCAATTCTATTTCACACAGTCCAGGCTTGCTGAGGCAAATCCTTGCCATGCAGTTAACTCCCCCCTTTTTTTAAAACAGGGGAAAAAAAAAAAAGGATGTATTGATTTTATGATGCCAGCACCATTATTTTTTAACATAAAAGCTGATAGCAGCCTCAAGCTTCCAGGCTTTTATGTTTCCCAACACTGCAGGAAAAACAAAAACCATCAGGCTTTGCCCATGAATAAATCAGCCTGCTGGATAGAAATAAAACAAAGCAAAACACTTTTAAATGATCAGGTAGGAATCCAAGTGAAGAAAGGAGAGGAAACACATGACTAGTATGTGATAGCTGAAGATATTCTCAAAACTTAATTTCCTTATTAGCCCTAAATTCCTGACTTCCTCAGAAGAGCTGAGTCCTTGCAGGTGAACGTGATACTTCTGGGACAGTGTCTTTGGATGCAATGGGGTTGTGTCATGTGGGATGATGGACAGGGCTGTAACTGGTGCAGGGAGATGGACCTTCCTCTGAAATTTGAGCTTGAAGCAAAGCCCTGAACCCCAGTTTGAGTACACTTCATTGCTGCCTTTCCCTGGAAAGGTCTTTAAATTTTGCTGTTCGAGTGCAATGCCCCCTCCTATACAGAGGGAAGACAGGACACTGGGAATTGCTCCAGCTCACATCCTCTCCCAGCGGTAACTCTGCATCACTGCAACTGCACAAAGCCAGCACTTTCCCGAAGTGGAAAACCACAAAAACTCCCCAGTTTTCACTCCCCATCCTCCCAAGAGGAGCTCGGTGTGTTTTGCCAGAGTATCATTTGAGTTTTGGTTCACAGTTGCTATACAAGTTTTACAAGTTCAAAGCAGAGAAGTCCAAAAGTGCTACCCAGCTTTGTGCCTGCGGCAGAAGGTGGAGAAACCCAAGATGAGTTGAAGACCTTTGTCTTGGCAGGACCAAGTGGATTCCTGAGCTGTTGACTTGCTGCAAGCTCTCAAATGGAAGCCAGAGATCAACACCTTAGAGACTGGGAGAAGAAAAACAACTCAAGGGCTGTGAAGTGGCAAGATGCTTAAAGGCTGCTTTGAAAAAAAACCCACATTCTTCCCAGAGGAGGAATGAGAAGCAGGAGAGAAGAAAGGAAAGGGTTAGGCATCTTCCTGGGAAAGATCTTGCTTTCCATAGAGCTGAGGGTGTCTTGGGCTTTAAGCACATGCTGCAACTGCTGCCAAAGCAGGGCAGGGGGATGTCCTGCATGGGAGACAGGGCCTGGTGGGTGCAGGACATTGGTGCTCTGTGCCCTGGTGCCCACAGCTACGGGGCTGAAAGCTCGGGGTGGGGTAACATTGTATGGACACCAGACATTTGTTTGGACACACGACATTAGGTTGTGTTCTTACATTTCTATATTAACAACCTCGTGCTCTGGGATTTCCTCATTTCCTGATGCTAAAAAGAAAAGAGGAAAAGCCACAAAGCCACAGCCATGAGCTCAACAGGCATCAAGAGTCAGGGGATGAGAGGAAACCTCTGCAGGAGCACGCACACTATGCCTTCTTCAGCTTACAGAATGTTTCCTTTGGCTTTCACGCCTGTTCTTCCATTGCACCTTTTCCTGTTCAATATCCATTTCTCCCCCCATTCCAATAGGATTTTTCTTACTGACGTGGAAAGCTGTGTTTCTACCTGTGTACAAAAAGCCACCAGCAAGACCCAGCCCCACCTGACACAAACAGGCAGCAAGATCCCTAAAAGGAGCACAGCTGACAACAGGATCACATTTGTATTTATTGTCAGCTGCTGCACAGTTCTGGTTAAATTACCAAACACAGGCACACAGACAGGGAGTTTGTCATTCATTTTCTCTCTTCAGGAACAGAAGTGAAAGACTTTAGGTTTGCCCACCTTTTAGTCCAGCAGTTAAAAGTCCTGCAGACTTCACAGCACTTTTTTTCTCCTTGCCACTAACTTGCTGAGTTGCATCTCGAGTGACACAAAACACTTTTTTTGCAGTAAACAGGAAGTAAAATCACACTGGACATTGAAGGCAAGCAGCACTTCTAACCCACTGACCTGCAGAAAGAGAAAGGCAATCTTACCAACCCAAGCACTCATTTAGAAGAAGTTTCAAAGTTAAAAAAACCCTTCAGTGAGGAGGAAAAATGAGCAGCTACTCTTTTATTGCTCCTGACACAAGTCATGAGTATCTATGATTACATCCAGGGCTGCCCAGGGGTTAAGGCTTGTCACCTCTGGCTGATGTTATGACCAACTCATATAATTACCAGTTTTTGCATCCTTAAAAAATCCTGTCATCCACTGTGAAGCAGGAAATGTCACTAATGTCTTTTCAGGAAAAATGTTAATTTTTGAGCAACCTTGTCTAGTGGAAAGTGTCCCTGCCCATTGCAGGGGTTTGGAACTGGATGGTCTTTGAGGTCCCTTCCCATCCAAACCATTCTTTGATTTTATGATTCAGAACAAGGCAAAGCAGGTGAATTTATCCATTAAACTACATCACAGGTAAAAAACAGCTGTGTTCACACATCAAACACAAAGTCAAGGGCCATGTGTCCTGCCAGGAGCTGCCTGACCATCCAGCTGGATTCCAGAAGTCCCTTCCACAGCCCCAACCAGAAGCCAGTGGTGGTGTGTGAAGATAAACCAAACTGATGGATGATAAAGGCACTGGGATTGCTCTTTAACTGCTCTGCAGCTTGAATAAAATCACAGCATCACAGGGCAAGAGGGAAGTCTTTCACTGAAAGTCCTGTCTATAGGACACAGCAAAAAAATTCCCAAGCCCAGGTGCTACTTTCAAACCCATCTGTGAAGAACCTAAATCTCTGCAGAGCAGCAAAGAAGAAATCCAAATCTCCTGGCTGTGTCCTGTCATTGCTCAGAGACAGCAGATTAACAGAGCACACACTGCTAATCACAATCAATCCCTGTTTGTCTTCAAGGACAACTGCCTGATCACCTGAGGACAGGAATTCCCCTAAGGACTCAGTCATTACAGTACTGAACTTACTGCTACAGAAAGTGCTTGTAAGCAACACTCTTAAGTCCTCCATGATCACAAGCAGCTCCTGCTTTTTTGGGAAAAGGAATAGGGTTAGTCTTGCACCCAGCTAGGAACATGTTACCAGTGCCAGATGCATCCATACATGGCCCTCAGCTGTGTGGATGTTCTTGCTCTCTTCCAGCTTTTAGAGAATTTTAATTGATTTGTACAGTTCTGTGAGTAGCTAATCTAACACTGTTTTTATGAAGGACAAGAAAATCATCAGCAGCAGTCAGCTTGGATTCACCGAGGGGAAGTCATGCTTGACCAACTTGATAACCTTGAAATGAAAGGACTGGCCTGGCAGAGGAGAGCTGTGGGTATCATCTACCTGGACTTCTGTAAGGCTTCCAAACATTGTGTCCTGTAAGATCCTCCTCACAAAGAAGCTCTTGAAGCTGCAGGAGCAGACACCAAAAACTGTCTGAATGCCTGGTCTCAGTGGTCAGTGGCTCAGGGTCTGGCTGGAGGCCAGGAGCTGTTGGTGAACTCCAAGCGTCAGTGCTGGGTCCAGTCTTCTTTAACACCTAAATTAAAGCAAATTTGCAGATCACATAAACTGGGAGGAGTGGCAGCTACCTCAGAGGGTCACACTGCCACCCAGAGGGACCTGGGCAGGTTGGGAAGAGGCTGGCAGGGACATCATGGAGCTCAACAAGGAGTGCCAAGTCCTGTACCTAGGGAGGAGCAATCCCAGGCACAAACATGGCATTTAATTCAATGAAACATAGGGTGAATCTTAGTCTTGCTCAGGGCCTCTTGCAACAAGTGCTGTAAGGACTGAGAGTTCTCACTCCCTCATTAGACTTCTGCTTGTGGAGCAAGAAGGATTTCAGAGTTTAAGATCCTCTTTGAAACCTTCCACATGTGTCTTTCTATCTTTAAGAAAACTGTATGAGGTTACAGCATGTATTTTCTCTTGCACAGACGGGTAAAATACCCTGCCACACCCAAATCTCCCACAGGAGCTTGGTTTCAGACAAGCCCCTCCAAAGGCAACCACTTACACAGACTGCAGCACATGAATTACAACTCCTTCTGAACTTGCTTCAGAATCCAAAGCTCAAGGCTAAGAGAATTTACCATTTTCTGTTGCCAAAATAAAAAAGAGCTCCACGAGGAATGTGGGTTTTGGTTGCACAGTTGCAAGTACAGGAGAATAGGGTGCAATCCCAACTCTCCAAACCACTTTCTGCATGTCCTTGGGCCAGATATTTCTTGTACCTGCCTCCCTCCCTCCATGGCTACTCAGACAAAGTTCTTTGGGGCAACAACTCTCACCTTTCATGTAACAGTGGCAAAGAAAACCTAAATTTTGACAAAAGTAATGTTAAAAATGTTCCCTGCGAGCTCCATCTCACTTCAGATGTTAGTCCGACACTGAGTAGACAAAGTGATAAACTGACAGGTGAAATTCAACACAGGTTAAGTGCAGAACAGTGCAGGTCAGAAAATAAATCATAACCTCTGTGCTTAATGATGGGCTCTGAAATAGCTGCTCCTGCTCAGCAGCAACACCTTGGGGTTGCAACAATTAGGAAAGCAATCAAGTCACTAAATCCCCACTATTAAAATAGTAGCCAGTGTTCCCAATTAGGAAGAGAACAAGGCAGCAAATGGTGATGCCACCGTGCAAATCCCTCTTCTTAAGACCTCAGGGTTGTTAATGCACTGGGCACCTCATTCAGCTCCGGGCTGACACGTCCTACACGTCCCTCTCAGCTTCCTGGTTGCTTCAGGACACTCAAATCTCTCTAAGTAGGCATCTAATCTGAATTCCCAGAAGCAATGAACAGTTCATACTCAGCCCACGAGGAGATGCAGTTATTCAACACATTAGAGAATCACAGCGTTTACACACGTGCTTAAGCCAAGGAATTAAAGCTTAAATTTAGGAAATCATACCTGAAAAATACCCAGTGCTTCACCTGAAGCACTATAACCAATCCTGCACTGACAGTAAGGCAAATGTTCTTAACAGCCCATCATCCTCCTCATTTTCTGTAAAATCAGAACCTTTTAGGGCACCACACAAAATGAGAAACAAAAGTATTATTGCTTCAGACTGGTCACCACGTACACACGACAGAATGAGGTGGCTGCACAATTTCCATGGTGTAAAGACAGACCACCAAATAAAACTTGGTAGCTGCAAAGAGCTCCAAATTAAGTGTTGCTGAGCCTTTGGAAAGGGCACTGATGAATCAGAGGAGAAAAAGGGGTGTGTAAGCAGGAAGAGCTGGAGGTGTTAGATAAAAAGTCATTTGAGAAACTACTAGAAATAGAAGTCAGTGGCAAGATTCCAGAGGAGGCCAATTCTCCAGCAGAGAAGAAATTCAGAACCAAATTTTTCAAGGCATGCAAGACACAAACATGCCTGAGGAAGTCTGAGCCAACACACTCAGAGTGTTGAAGAACAAGGAGAAGGTGCATTTGCAAAAAAACTGCTTCCTGCTAAGGAGACAAACGAAGTCTGACCACAGAGCTCAGTGAGTGTCTGAACCTTTGCAGGTTTCCACACCTGTGCAGGTGTTTGTTTGCATCAGCTGTGGCCACCAGCTTACACACCTGGCTCCACTGTCACGTGTTTGTACAGCACCCATCACACAGACAGAACTCAGGGGATGTAGCTCTGCTCCACGTCAGGTTTGCTTGCTTCAGTGTCCCCATGGTACAGAAAAACACCTCATTTATAGCATCGATCTCCTACACAAAATACTTAATGAACAAACCCTCTCCCCTACATTTTCAAGGATAAACTTTACCCCTGTCTTCAACCACAACAAGGATTCTCAGAATGAAATGGTTCAAAAGTTGCCAATAAAGCCACTCTCAGCAAATGGAAAACCTCCAAGTTATCAGACTGGAAGCTCAGAAGCTGGTGCTCAGAAGCAGAGCAGCTGGTTAAAGGCACAAAAAACAGTCTGTGTACCTCAGGAAATGCTTACAGCCTAGTCACTCAAGAGGTATTTGCTGAAATAAGAGCCATAAATAAATCACATTGCTTAAAGCCAAGTCATATTTCAAGTAAGTTGAAGATCACACCAAATCTGTTACCAGTGGCTAAACTTTCTACAGCAGCCACTCAAATTATTTGAGTACTACAAGCAAACCTATGCTAATTCATACCAGGCTGATCTCATTGTTTTAGTACACAGCAGCAAAGGCCTTAAAATGTTGCTCAAAGAGAAAACTTAGAGCAGAGGCAGGAACAGAATCTAGATTCTGTTTTTGCCCCATGTCCTGTGGTTGTGGTGTCAGGTCTGTTCCCCACCTCTGCTGCAGGGAGGGTGCATTAGAGAAAGTGCCAACTCAAGTGCCCAGTGTGAGGGAAGGCCTTGCACAACACAAGAGCAGAGTAAGGAAGCCAACACATAGCAGGTAAAATACCAGGTTTTTTTAAAAATTCTGTTTTACAAGCAAATGTTTGTACAGAGGTTGGTGGAACACAAGCGGGCAAAATAAGTGAAACACAAGACCCAAGGGTTTGTCACAGAAATCTGCAGCCAAAGCTCAACAGAAGGGGCAATAACTGGAGATATTCACAGCGCTGAACTACAGGTCTGTCGCCCCTCCCCACAGTCCGTGTGTGTAACAGGAAGAGGACATCCAGCATCAGCTTTCAAACAGCTAAAATGCCCTCAGGGCTCACAGCCACTTCAGTATCTGCACAATTCTGGGTGCAATGGGGCACAGAGACAACTGCCACCATTGCAGAGTCACCTCTTGCCAGCTCTTTGTCACATACTGTTCCCAAAGAAAAAGCAAACATAAAACCAGGAGCAGAGAGCAGTGTACTATTTTACATCAAGTTAAAAATAATAGTAGTAGTGTTTAGTAGTTTAGTTTGTCAGCTCTTCAGATTTTCATACAAGAACTTCCCTCCATGGCCACCTACTTTGAAAACTTCCACAGGCACTCCTTCCCAAAAGGAAAAAAAAACATAACCCTGATGGTATTTGACCTCAAATATAGAAATATACACATAGAGAGCAAATGCCAGGTTTGAAATGATTAAACAAAGTTAGTTGCCCATGTGTGAGTTAGAAGAAGTGAGATTCTGACAGCTGGTCAGACACAGGAAGGAGTTTCCCTCCTCCCTGCCTAATGACCTGTCATCAGTTATCCCTGGATATTCCCAGCACAGACTGCCTGACAGCACAGAGCTCCTGCTAAGAGTCCATTAAATTCCTTTTTCTTTCTATTTTCCCTGGATTAGACATGGATTTTCTTTTGATCTGAAGACAGACTCAATCCTTGTTATTTTAGTCTCCATTCTGGCACAGAAAGCATTGTCCTGGAGTCAGGAGAACAAACCAGCTGCAACTGTCCAATGACCCAAATCACTGGTGTGCAGAGATGAGGACTCAGGAGAGCAAGGCTCTAAGAGAGACCATCAGGGAAGAGAAGATGATAGCACACAGTCCTTGTCCAAAGCTTCACACTTATCGTGGATCCAGCACAGGGACTCCATGATGAAGCACCAGAACAAAGAAAGCAGGAATACAGACAAAGCATCTCCTCAGCAGTGGGTTTTCAACAGAGCAAAGTCATCTGAAAGCTCAAAAAAAACCAGGATCCCCAGAGCAGTAAGCAGAAATGTGCAATTCAAAACCACACAGACGTGAATCTTACTTTCAAAGGGCTTTATATTACAAAAAAACGTGTCACAACGAATGTGTAAAATCCATTCAATGAGGCTTGTTTCCAGTTTGCTAGGAAAGCTACTTTTCTCTTCTTTATTCCCAGCCTACTGCTGAAAACGTGATTGCCAAAACAATGACACCTCGAGCTAGATTTTTAAAATCAAACTTGTTCCGCCAGATCCAGCACTCTGAACTTGTCCAGGTTGTAGAAACAAGCCTTCACCACTCTGCCTCCAAAATATCTTCCATTTAGATCCACAACAGCTGGAATTGAAACGAAGAGCAGATCAGCAAGCAGCAATTCAATAAAATAAACATCACTTGAACTAAACAGCCTGACCAGTGAGACTGTTTAATCTCTCTACAGAAGTTAACTCTGAGGTTCACAGGACACAATTTAGCATCCTACCTTTGATGGCAGATTCAACCCGTTCAAACTCTAAAAATATTCTTACAGCTTCATCATCAGGGGCACCAGGGATCTGAAACAAAACAAAAACCCCAAGCCACAAGTCATTAGAACAGTAGTGAAAACATTGTTTTCCACTGCTGTTCTTCACAAAGGCAGTGAAAAGAACAAAATAAAAAGGTTCCAAAAGCACAATGCTCAGAGATTTTTGCCCAGTTCCTATTATTAGAAATTTGTATCTTACAGAAAATCCAGAATCCCAACATAGTAAAGGACCCTGAGAGATCTATGTACGCAGCTTTAGGCAGTAACACACCAGTCATGAGGGACAAGTGCCCAGTTTACTTTCAGAGCAGCCAAAAAGAGAGACAGATTATCTCTTACCTCAAAGATGACACATTTCCCAACCTTGCCATATTTCTCACATTCCTCCTTAGTTTCAACTTCAAGGTCTTCATCCACCTCCCCAGCACCGACCATGTTCTGAAAGTCAAAGAATAAACCCAACTCACTGGATGGAGTCTGTGCAGGTGATTGTGCAGACAAATCACAGACACTCTGTGAACTGTGACCATGAGTACTTTAAAAGCTGAAGAGCTACATGAGGAGACAGTTCCCTGTCCCTAGGACAGGGGAACTGTACAGTTTAAAGCAGTGCTGATTTAAAGTCACAGCTTGTACCCCAGGAAGTCACATCATTCCTCCAAAACACAAAGCACCACGTGGGTGCAGGCCAGAACCATTGGAACTATGCTGAGCCTCGTATCAGGAACAGAGGTTTAAACACTTCAACTCCAAGACACGTTCCCTTACTCCCAACTCACCCTCAGTAAGACCACTTTAGTTGGGCATTTCAGGATCTCGGTCAAGGGGTTGGAATCTGCCTTCTTGCCTGTTTCTGTTTGAAAACAGAAAAGTGAATCAGGGAATAATTTAAGATTAAAATTCAATTAGGGACTTTTATCAGAATCTTATTGAACAAACAATGGAATAAAAGCCACAAAATGTAATTTCATATTGGTGAGAAACAGTTATTCACAACTTGTAGCTACTTGTAATGACAGTAAACAGAAAAATCAATTCCAATGATCTGAATTAAGCAGGAACACTGACAATGTACTGTTTCTTTGAGGGAAGTAATTAATAAATTCAGAATTGTATCATAAGAACTAGAAGACTAAAAGTCTTCTGACTTCCACCACTTGTGCTCAGAAGCCTGGATGTTGTCTCTAGATCAGAGAAGAGCAGGGAAATGAGAGCAATGTCTACAGGATGTGACAGGGAGGAAGCCATTGGGGCAGAGCAGGATCAGCCCTGGAAGTGAAGACACTTCCCAACACTAGAGGAGGAGGACAACTGATGGATGAAGGCGAGGATGAGCTAAAAAAAATGCATACAGGATCACTTTACGAAAGGATAAAAAAAGATAAATTTCCACAAGAACAAAAACAAGTCATTTTTCCAACTCCAATGTTTTCAACAAGGACAGATGGTGAACAGAAACCCAGGAGCTTCATTTCTCACAGACTTGGTGTAGTACACAATTACCTTTCTCTGTAGATTCGCCAACAATGATCTTGCCCCCCCTCTTGCTCGTTTTCTCTACTGACAGTGCTGTGCTGAGCCCCTGTTCATGTTTGCCCAGCCCCTGGCCCTCTCTGAAACCATACTTCTGCATGATTTTGTGAGCTACTGTCCCGCTGCAAAGAGAAAAAAAACATCAGTTAGTAAAGGTTTCTTCCAGAAAACATTAACATTGCATTTCTGCTGAGTGCTCAAATATTCTACCTCCTAAAATTTCCTTACACAGGGGCAGAAACCAGAAGAGCTTCTATAATTTACATGATTTTTTCCTAAGCAAAAGCTCAGAAAGTCTGGCTGTGAAAGGCTGAAAGGTTAGAACACTAAGTCACAGAAGAAACAGCCAATTGTGTGGTCAAAGTGAGGCAGGTTAGGTCAGATTTTTAGCCCTTCCTTCAATGAAGTGAAGGTTCCATGGTACTGCTAATTAGAGGTGGTAGCAATGCACAAGCTGGTCCAACAGTACCAAGTTTGGTTATCCTTTTTCTGGACAATTAAAAAAAAACCCAAAAAACCCAAAAACGAGGTCTCCAAGCTGTTTTTAGCTATAGATTCATCTTCACTTTGTTGCCACAGTAGAAACACAAGCATCATACACAAGGCAGATTTGCAGCCACAGCTGCTACATTCACCCAAATACACTCTGAATTTTTGAACAAAGCAGAGCTGAAATGATTTGAAATATCAGTTTGCTGGTATGCAGCAAATTTAAGACAAAGCAGGAAAAGAAACCTAAAGGAACAAACATGCCACCTGTTTTCAAGAATACTCCATTGTCTGGTTTGTCCAGGCCATAAACACTTTATGCTAGAGTGTGGCTTAAAAGCACAGCCTGGAATGCAACCACCTCAGATGTGTTTCCCTCAATCCTGTCAATCCACATTTTCTCCTGTATCCTGCCAGTTTGGACTCTCTGAACTCAGCCTAACCATATACACGGGTTGTGCTCTTCTCTCCTGACAAACTGTTTCAGCTTTTGGTTTCCACCACCTTCCAATGCCTTTTCCCACAAAACGTGCAGAAGTCACTCATTTACCCCATGTTGGCGAGGAAGGAGTTGCTGGGTCCTGTGGGGGAGCGAGGTCTCTCTGGCTCATCATACACTGGAGGAGGAATTGCTGCTTTGGAAGAAGGCGCCCGAGGTCTCGACTCCTCCTCATATGGGAATGATGCTACAGCTGCAGAAAACAGAGATACTTGGGTTTTTTTAATAAAATCCTAACAAACAATGAAAAAAAGTCTTCCATAAATCCAAATCAGAAGACTGTTTCCTTTGCATGCGCTGTTTTAACATCCCCTCACCTCTCTCTCTCTCAGAAACAAGATCTGAGTTATTCTGGATTTTCCTCACTGGATATTGATTCCCACAGCTCTATAATGCATTTCTTAACCTCTTATTAAATGGATAAAATAAACATTAAGAGGCCACCTGCACCACAATGAGTTTATCCAGAGGACAAACTCCCATTCATCAGGAACAGAATTATGACAAAAATGGATCAATGCACACAACCCAATGCCCAAGGACTGTGAGTAAAAATACACTGCACATTTGCAGAGAAAAGAAACCAGTCTATTAAAAAAATGAATGCAACTCATCGCACTGGGAATTTCTGAACTGCAACTCTTCCTGAAGGATGGAGATGGATCTGGATATCTCAGTCATACTGGTTAGATTATTAAATTACGTTCCAGTGACAACTCAAATGGCAAAATGTAAAATAAAGCCTAAAGAACACTAGAGAAAATAGGTAGAAATACTTTTGAATGATTTATGGACTTTTATCAGACTGACCTAATTTTAGAATATTTTCTTGTACACTAGCTCTTGTATCTTATCAAATAAAAGGTCATACATGAAGTTTGGGGATGCCATATGAGCAAAAATAATTCCTATTTAAACAGCAGATGGACTGGACTATGGAACTTTTCCTACATCAATATTTTCTTGTTTTCTTCCGGCCTGGATTTCAGCATCAAGTAAGAAGTCATACAAAGGTTTCTTTGTGGGACCATGGCACAGTTTAAAAGCTCTCCCCTAAAGGACATTTCTACTATTTCCAGCCTATATTTACTTTTCCTTGACACCACTCAATTGCTCTTAATTATTTACTCAAAACAAAGTCTTTCTGTTTTGAATGTTGACTCACATCAAATGCTTTCACTGCTGTATCACTCACTTAAGCTGTGGGGGTTTTTTTACATTACAATATTCTCATAAATGCAGTGAGGACTCCCAAAGGAATGTTTGTGTGCATAAGTGTCTTTCTTCTTATTATTTTCTAAAGTAGACAATATACAGCTAATTATTTTAATTTAAAAATTTACAACAGTTAGACACGAAAAAAAAAGGAAATGGTTTTGCTCCTATAGCAAGATGATGCCATCTGGTGGACAACTGAGATCCTCACACCACCAACTGTGCACAAATCTCTTCAGCTAAACTGTACCACTGAAAAACGTGTAAAATTCTGTCTCTAGTGCTTAAATCCTTCAGAAAAGATACTCACTAAGTAGCTCCTAAAGGAAAGAGCAATGGGAAAATTCCCCCTCCACACTGTGGAGGTTTCTAGTCTACCCAGAGAGACCTGCCTGTGACATTTCCATTTTCACATCAGAAGTAAGTAGCTGCACATGGTTGTAAGAACCCAGTTTGCCAAACCACTTGTCCAGCAATACAGAAAGAATCCTTCAGAACAGAGATCTGAAGCAGGGCAGCATCACAGGTCCCCCACAGCTTCCCCCCGTGAACAAAGAACTTGTTCATGTCCTGCTGCTACAAAGAATCCAACGGGAAAAGCAGGAGGACTTAACCAAACAGAAAGGTGAGTGAGAAATTAACACTGCTGGGTTTAGAGAAGAGGATTTTGGAGCACTCACGTTCTTTGTCCTTCTCAACGAGAGAAGTGGGTGGTGCAATGGCAGCTCCTCCCATACCTATGAGCAAAATGGAACACAACACATTTGGAGGATATCACAACAGACCTGAATTATTTACTGTAACTTTGTTGCTGAAAGAGAGTAAAGCTTAATTTTGTTCATACAGTGACATATTTCTGATCCACATCACCTGACAAGCTCCAAGGGCACTGAAGTAACAAATGCAGGAATGAAAAGCTGCAATAGTGAAAACTCAGTGATTCTCACAGCCTGATTTTATGTCATGCCTCACCCCTTCCATGGAACCGGCACCATGCAGAAACTTACAAAAAGTATCTACAAACTAA
The DNA here is from genome assembly GCA_013397815.1 of Aleadryas rufinucha. NCBI lineage: Eukaryota > Metazoa > Chordata > Aves > Passeriformes > Aleadryas > Aleadryas rufinucha. The sequence goes on along the minus strand of VZTH01008782.1, from coordinate 42,893 downwards.
GGCAAATAGAGGTATTTTCACCAATAACTTGGCTGCCATCTACCTCCATGGAAAAATAGCAGTCTCCTGCATTATATTATGTTGTAATAAAATGCCAGATTCATTCTAAAGGCTCAGAATTAACAGTGTACTCATGTGACGACAGAGAAATACAGAATCCATTAAATAAGACTGTGAATCCCCCTCCCTCTTTTTCTCCTCTTTCCACACCAAAACCATAAGCAGTTCCCTTACTTCTTTTCCGTCTCTCTCTTTCATAATCTTCATCTTCATCAGAATCTGGATCTGGTCTTCTTGAAAACCCACTGGCTTCATGTCTGTCTTTACGCCTTCTAGGAGACACAGCAAGTTAGGGTGAGAAACCATGGAAGTTAACTCTTTGCTTTAATTTGTGATCCCACCTTTGCAGGGGGAATTATTCTACTCCATCCAACAGACATTTAACATGTTTCCCATGAAAGTGCAAGTAAACACCTTCACCATTTGTTTCTTTGCTTTTATCCTCATGGGGCATTTTTGGTAAAACAGAAGATGGATTTAACCAAGATCATTTTCCACTTGCAAGTCAGCCAAGAAAAATGTATGGAAAGGAGGCAGCACCTGAACAAATCTTGTCCAAAGAGGCAAGAGTGACTGAACAACCGCAGTGGAGCAGGTGTTGGATGGAGCAGAGAGCAAGGTAACAGATATTAATTAATCATCCTGCTTTGGACAGAATCTCTTTTACATTTCCCATCACAGGCTATACAAGGTAATATCATTTACTCAATAAAAAAATATTCTCATGCTTAAACATCAGATTGTTGAGAAGCTTGCTTGGCAATTAAAATAAGACTGAGGCATAACTTTTAACGTGAAGTAAGGAATGCTTCAAAATTTGTTTGCACTTCAGCTGTTATCTAATGTGATCAGGAAATTACTCATTTTAGTACTTTACAACAAAAAGGAAAAGCACTTTTCCTCCAAAGTTAAGAGCACAGCTTGGTACATAAATCAGATCTCATTCCTAGCACAGCCACCAGAACTGTGCTAAACGATGCTAAAAACAGCTCTACTGTGACACCACACAGAATTTCTGAATCTCTACGCTGTGAATTCAGAACAAATGTACAGCCTGATATCCCAAAGCACACATCTGATGCAGGTTTGGCTGAGATTGTTTCCCCAGTTTGAGATCAGAATGCATTATGCATTTTTCACTTCTGTTCTGTAATGTTTATATGTATAAAGACTCTTGGCCCACACACAAGTACAAATATGATTAAAGAGCAGTCAATGCTGAAGCTGTGGGAATGACATCCCAGATTCCTGAGGTCTTGCATGCCAGTAGGGCAGAGCCTCAAGCATTCCTTCTCCATCAAAACAATGAAGATATAACCAAGAGAAGACAGAGAAATCCCAGTGACTAGAATTTAATTTCCACAATCTAAACAGGCCAATAGAACTGTAATTCCAGACTTCAGATGATTCATACTGTGATGAAGATGGCTTATTCACTTCACTTAAAATGAGCAAATGTAATCTGCCTGGCTGGCAGACATTTTACCACTTATAACAATCAGATACTGAATCCGCATTCAACTTCCTTAACATGATTACAGAGATTTCTTATTTCAGGGAAAGGGCATTAGAAATAAAGAATTTTCTTTTGTCCAGAGATAATAGATTAATAAACACATAATTAACTTACTTAATAATTAAATTACTGACTGCAGAGTATTAAAAAAGGAAATGCAACTATGCCTCTCAAAGGCTGTGCTAGCTACAGTTAAGACTGAATGCATTCATGGATCAGTTTGTAGTTTTTAGAAGCACAAAGGACGGTTCATCACTGACTGTCGAAAGCTTTTTCTATAGTCGGGTCACACTGACATCAAATGGCCTAAAACACCTGCCAGGTTAAAGTCTGATAATGATGCATGAAGTACTCAAATATTGCTGCTCTATTGAAAAAAGTAAATTTAGAATAATTTTGACAAGGGTCTTTCAGCCAAAGAGGCTGCAAAGCTGATAATTCTTACTGGTTTTGCACTGTTAGGTGATTTTTACGAAGAGCATTAAAACATATTAATTAAAACACTGCACTTATTTCTACAAGTACACAGCATTCACAAAACCTCTAAGAATTTCCCTGAGAGTAGAGAGATAAAATTAAACAAATTGACATGTCTATTCTTTAGATAAGAGCCAATATATCAGGAGTTTAAACAAAAGCCTTACTTTTCTCTCTCTTCAATCTCCTTTTGCCTCTCCAGCTCCCGCTGCCGCTGCCGTTCCTCTCTCTGACGTTTCACCACTTTTTCGTAGTCATTTGGGAACATGGGATCATACTCATCTGCCAGGGGAATCAACACATCTCCTGCAGAAAAACCACTGGGGACAGGATCCTGAAAAAAACAAAGGAAACAGGAGTTTTTTCAGCTGAGACCTGAAAACAACACCCAGTTGGAAAGCAAAAAATTTAACACTTCTGATTCTTGACTTCTGTAATGTCAGGTAATATCCTAATCCCACTGGTACTGGAAGAAATCTTGGCTTTATTTAAAACTAACATTTCAACCAGTCTCTCATTACATCAAATTTTTCCCATAAAGAAAGAACCACTCCCTCCTCTTGCCAAATGCAAAGCAGCAGCAAATCAGCACGGACAGGAATTTTTCAAACCCCATTAATGCATTATTAGAAGCTTTATGGCATCTTGCTGCTGCAACCATCTGCCAGGGTCCTCCCACACAATCTCATCAGGCTTTTTATCAGCTGCTATTAATATAATACCAACAGAGGCACACAGACTGTTCTCCTCTAATCTGAAAGAACTGTTTTGGAACTTTTTCTTTGAAAAAGCTTCAGGGAGAAAGTTTCTCTTGATTCCTTACCATCAGACATACATTTAAAAGGTTAGGTGGCTTTTCTTTTATTTTTCAGTTGATTGTTATACAGGTCGAGTTCCAACACTGGTGCAATCACAATTATAGTCATTATTTAGCTGCCCAAATTGCTGTCTTGACAAGTAGTTTGAAGCTGTCCAGGATCTAAGAACACTGTTTTATAACTGCACATCAACTGTGGTAATTCCATGCTGTGCCACATGGAAGTTTGTATAAAAGTTGAAATGTTAATTAAAGAACTCTCAGCAGAGGAAAACATTCTCAGAAAACAATCACTTTTTTGACCACTAGGAAACATTTAATTTCCAAAACATTTGTTAACAGCTGGACTTTTAGCTGCCCTGGTCTTACCTTTAGCCCAGCTGCTACATGAGGGGGTGTGTCCACGATCTGTCTCTCATCAGAGGAGCTGCCTCGTTTCAGGTCAATCACTGGAGCAAGGACTGTGGTTTGTTTTGTTCTCTGACTCTGCAAAAATCACCAAAACACACAATGTCTAAAAAAGATAAAACAGTTTTCTAAAAATGTGCTTGCTTGATATACTTTGCAGTGGTAGGTGAATGGTCCTAGGTTTTCACTGGGACCAGAAACACACATTAAAAATTCATACAACCTCTTTAGGTGAGTTTGAACTGACTTAGTTTTTAAGAAGCTCAGATTTATTCCAAAGATCTACTGTTCTTCCCATTTATCATCAGATAAAATATTTTAATTTATTCTGAACTCTTGAGTTTTCTAATCCTATCCTATTCTTCTGTTAGGCTATGGATACACTGCAGTTACATGGACAAAGACTATAACTAATACAGCAGTCAGTAAGTTTCATCCACACCGTTTGTTCCAATGATCAACTAAATCCTGCCCCCAATTTCAGCAGCACAAATCAGGAGTAATTCCAGTGAAAAAATGCTGTGCCTACTTAAGTATTTGGCATCAGTGCTACTGCTTCTTCTTTTAATAAAGTAATCTCACGACAGAACCTACACACCCCACAGAGCACTCCTGTCCTGCCTGAACCAAAATATCAACACTGCTCAAAGAAAAAGGGTGAAATAAAAACAAACAGAAATAAAAAGAGAAAGTGGCTCTGTCACAGTCTAAAAAAAATTACCTTGCACTCCTCCCTTACATCTGCTCTGGAAATACTTGCTGTAAAAATTTCTAATACATAATGATTTGCAAGTTAGCACCAAGAGCCTTTTAAATAACAACCATAAAATGATGCAAGCATGTAAATAATCAACCACAGTGTGACCCCTACTTACGTTAAAAAAAAAATTATAAAAGCTGAAACTCATGATCTTTAAAGCTAAACTTGAAGATCAGCTTTTGGCTCTGCTGGTTAAAAGCTCTGAAGTTTGCAGCACACACATCAGTTCTCATTCAGTTTTAATTCCGCAAGACCCTCTCTAACAGAGACTTTGAGAAAAATACATCTTCCCTTTCCCCCCCCTCAGCTTTGCCAGGTTCCTTGCTACAAATTCATAGACAAATCCCAGCAAAATTACCCCAAACTGGTATTCTGAGATCACAAACACAATGCACTGAACACAAAAGAAGTCTGAAAAACAGAAAGCAAAACCACAAGGGGACTGTACCTTTGCTTGTGTGAGAGCTGCTTTCTTCACCTGCAACTGAGACTGCAGCAGTTTGAAATTCTTGGACCAGCCTTCTGTTTTGGAATCGCTGGTCTCAACCCCCAAGTCATCGTAAAGTGACATTTTCTCTTCAATTTATAACTGAAAGACAAAAGAAAAAAAAACTCCAGATGACACAACAAACCTATTTCCAGGCTATTTGCAAATAGTTTGCATATATAGGTACACCATATTTTATTTCACATTTCCTACAGCTAGAGAAAAGTGACCTTTTTCTGGCTAGTGGCAAATACACATAACTAGAGCAAAGTTGTATAAAAGTAACAGTTTAAAAGGTAATGAAAACTGCTTAAGAATTAATTTCTTCCTGCAGTGGAATATGAACAATTAGGGCTCAACAGAATGGAGTTTACTGCAAAAAAAATTAGCAAGTTTTGGAAATTATTAAACATCTGGCCTCAGGATGAAATACAGTGGGGGTTATAAAGGCACAGATTCACAGGATGAGGACAGGGCGTTGTAGGAATTCCCGCCTGCCACAGGGCAGTGTGAGTTAGGCAGCAGGAGCACTGCTGTCCTGGGGGACACAGGATGCACTGGGGGATCACGGAATCAAGTTGGAAAAGACCTCTGAGATCATCGAGTCC
>VZTH01008782.1:25003-37587 GCA_013397815.1 Aleadryas rufinucha | reverse complement strand
TGAGCCGGCGCTGAGCACGCCGGGAAGGGCCGCGCCTGCGCACTGCGCCCCGCGCCGCCGCCGCGCCAGCGCCCCCCGGCGGCGGGAGGAGGGAGCGGCACTGCCGCCATTCCCACCCCTCACACCCAGCCCAGTACGGACCAGTATGGACCAGTACGGGACTGGGAGGGTGGCACAGCAGCTCCCGGAGACTGGGAGATGCGGGAGGGAGTGGAGGAAGCGGTTGGAATGCTGCCCCCGCCTCGGCTGCCCTCCCAGTCGCGAAGAAGCCTTCTACCCAGAGAATAAGAAGCCCAGGTTTCCTGCGGGTTCTCACAGCGCACGTCGAGCGCAATCTGCGCTCTGAGCTTTTGTGGAATCACAGAGTCACTGAACCGCAGAGAGCGTCCGAAGGAGGCNGCAGCACAAATCAGGAGTAATTCCAGTGAAAAAATGCTGTGCCTACTTAAGTATTTGGCATCAGTGCTACTGCTTCTTCTTTTAATAAAGTAATCTCACGACAGAACCTACACACCCCACAGAGCACTCCTGTCCTGCCTGAACCAAAATATCAACACTGCTCAAAGAAAAAGGGTGAAATAAAAACAAACAGAAATAAAAAGAGAAAGTGGCTCTGTCACAGTCTAAAAAAAATTACCTTGCACTCCTCCCTTACATCTGCTCTGGAAATACTTGCTGTAAAAATTTCTAATACGTAATGATTTGCAAGTTAGCACCAAGAGCCTTTTAAATAACAACCAAAAAATGATGCAAGCATGTAAATAATCAACCACAGTGTGACCCCTACTTACGTTAAAAAAAAAATTATAAAAGCTGAAACTCATGATCTTTAAAGCTAAACTTGAAGATCAGCTTTTGGCTCTGCTGGTTAAAAGCTCTGAAGTTTGCAGCACACACATCAGTTCTCATTCAGTTTTAATTCCGCAAGACCCTCTCTAACAGAGACTTTGAGAAAAATACATCTTCCCTTTCCCCCCCCTCAGCTTTGCCAGGTTCCTTGCTACAAATTCATAGACAAATCCCAGCAAAATTACCCCAAACTGGTATTCTGAGATCACAAACACAATGCACTGAACACAAAAGAAGTCTGAAAAACAGAAAGCAAAACCACAAGGGGACTGTACCTTTGCTTGTGTGAGAGCTGCTTTCTTCACCTGCAACTGAGACTGCAGCAGTTTGAAATTCTTGGACCAGCCTTCTGTTTTGGAATCGCTGGTCTCAACCCCCAAGTCATCGTAAAGTGACATTTTCTCTTCAATTTATAACTGAAAGACAAAAGAAAAAAAAACTCCAGATGACACAACAAACCTATTTCCAGGCTATTTGCAAATAGTTTGCATATATAGGTACACCATATTTTATTTCACATTTCCTACAGCTAGAGAAAAGTGACCTTTTTCTGGCTAGTGGCAAATACACATAACTAGAGCAAAGTTGTATAAAAGTAACAGTTTAAAAGGTAATGAAAACTGCTTAAGAATTAATTTCTTCCTGCAGTGGAATATGAACAATTAGGGCTCAACAGAATGGAGTTTACTGCAAAAAAAATTAGCAAGTTTTGGAAATTATTAAACATCTGGCCTCAGGATGAAATACAGTGGGGGTTATAAAGGCACAGATTCACAGGATGAGGACAGGGCGTTGTAGGAATTCCCGCCTGCCACAGGGCAGTGTGAGTTAGGCAGCAGGAGCACTGCTGTCCTGGGGGACACAGGATGCACTGGGGGATCACGGAATCAAGTTGGAAAAGACCTCTGAGATCATCGAGTCCAACCTCTGACTGAAAGGCACCTTGTCACCCAGACGAGAGCACTCAGTGCCATATCCAATCTTTCCTTGGACACCTCCAGGGATGGGGACTTCACCACCTCCCTGGGCAGCCTGTTCCAATGCTAAACCATCCTTTCTGTTAAGAAATTGTTCCTAACGTCCCCTGGCGCAACCTGATACCATTTCCTATTGTTCTGTCGCTTGTTANCACAGCGCACGTCGAGCGCAATCTGCGCTCTGAGCTTTTGTGGAATCACAGAGTCACTGAACCGCAGAGAGCGTCCGAAGGAGGCCACGGGGATGGGGAAGGGTCTGGAGGGGAAGCCCTGAGGGCGCTTGGGTTGTTCAGCGGGAGGAGGGTGAGGGGGGACCTCCCTGGGGTGTTCAGCGTCGTCCCGAGGGCAGGCGCTGGTCTCTGCGGTGACAGTGACAGGAACCGAGGGCAGGGCTCTATTTATGCCCAGCGCTATTTTCCCTGTATGTTCTATCACAATTNTCCAGACCCTTCCCCAGCTCCGCTTCCCTGGACAATGTATGGATGCTTGGATGAATGCAGGAAAGGCGCTGTCACCACGGGAAAGGGACAAGAGAGCGAGGCACAGGGGCTGTCCCCACGATAAAAGGAAAGGTGGGCTACGATCTCCCTCGCTCTGGGGACAGAGGGAGGGAAGCAGGCCCTGACGCCCCCCCANAAGAAATCGGGTAGCTTATTCAGTGAGTAATCTGTGTCCATGGGCATTCAGCATTTCCAGTTACTTCCCAAGGGCACCTGAGATTTTGGGGGGGAAAATGGAGGCAATGATATGAGACTCTTCTGAGTTTGACAACACAGTCACACTGAGAAAGTTAGGAAGAAAGAAAACTTATTTCTCATCAAGTGTATTTCAAACATCCCTGTCTATTATTCTGACGTGTTTGCTGCCATTTTATTGTGCCATTACTGCTGCTGAGGTCACTGTTTAATTGTTATTGCTAAATAATTGGCTATTAGAAGGACTTACTGCATTATGTTACTTGAGCCTGAAGTTGACTGGTTCGGTCTGCAGAAATAATTCTTGTTTTCTAAAGCAAACCTTCAAATTCTGTATCTGTCTGAGCCTGGATTTTACCCAACCATACCAATTTCCCAGCCCAATATCTTGCACTAATTATTTAATATCTTCTTTTTGACAGTGGCAGAAATGGATTTTCTTTTTTGCTTATACTGAGCTGGTAGTTCTCCAGCTCATATCAAGCACGTGAAATAGATGAGCTGAGTTTTCTAAGAATCATGGCTACTTGCACCACATGATGAAGCAAATAAACATGCAACACTGTCTGCAAAGCCAAACACAGCCTCCAGCCCTGAAGCAGATAGATCTGGCACCTCAACCTCAAAATATTACAAGCACTATCTCTGTATTAATCAGAAAGCCTTTATCTCCAGCATTGCTTCCAACTGTGTTACTGTGGAGTTTATTTCCTCATGGTTAGCTGAAAAAATAAATAAAGCTACTACTTCTCCTCCTACTTATGCTGCTTTCTATTAACCCAATCTTTCTAAACACGTTTACAGATACATCAATTTTCATAATAACAGTGAAAGCTTCTTAAATATAGGAAGAAATTATCTTCACTTTATTTATAGAGGATCTCCCAAGTATCTTCCTGCGGTTTCTTGCCTTAGCAATTTTTAAAAGGAAGGATTGATATAATTCATGTATTTGTAACCTTATGGAAGAAAAAAACACAGCAAGGCACTGCTTTTACAGTGTCAGAATCCCACTGAGAAAAGAACTGGTATCCTATGTTAAAGGAAGGAATCAAATAATTAATTGCATCAAAAGGTACTGAGAGAAATCCCTGTGGATTGAAATGTCACAGAGCAGTATCACAGCATGACAGTCACTGGGAGAAACTAAAAGGAGATTAGAGTCTGCAAAGGTGGAAAACACGATAGCAACAGGAGATTTCAGTTCCTCCTCAGAACAAGTCGTAACAGGGAGGGCAAAGGCTGAATTATCAGACCTGTAAATAACCACCTATTAAAGCCATGAATCAGATAACTCACAAGGGGAGAAGCAGCTCTTGGTTAAGTCTGGAAGGTGCATTAGGCATGGATCAAAACTGATCCATCACTGTAATAACAGCCACAATGTATTTGTACACACCTGTTTATGAGCAAAGGAGCCAAGAAAATCCTTCTCATTGAATTCAGGGAGGCTGCAGGCAGACAGAGAAACCTCACCCTGCTGCCAAGGTCCCAGACAGACTGGAAATGAAGGAGAAATTTGTGAAGTCATCCGCAGCATTACACATCTTGAAGGTGGGTAATTGTGGCTGAAATCTCCTTTTCAGCTACATCTGCAAAGGTGGGGGAGCACTGGCCAGCTCCATGCCTCCCACAGACCCTCACAGTTGTTGAAGTCTGCTCTTCCAGCTATTTTTATTTTTTTCCATTCAAATTTCAAACCTTTCCATGTTGGTGCTTTTGTTCTTGAACCCCACTCATGATTGCTGTGTCAGCAGTTCTATCTCTGCACCTGCCTTTCTTATCTCACATGACTCTGTCTGTACCTTGCAGCTCTTTTCTCCCAACTTCATGATTTTCTCATCATTTTGAGATGAGTTTGATGCAGCTGGGGGAGGGGAGGGGAGAGGGATTATGGAGATGGAATTAATTACAGGGAGGTCCAAAAAGCTGTGAATAAACTGATTTTCCCACTGTCAGAAGAGCAACCAGCCTTGATTGGGACCCCTCATTGTACCAACGAGCCACCTGGAAAAAGTGAACAGCCAAGGTGATGAAATTGGCTGCAAATCTCAATTTGTTGGGAGTAATCAGCCAAAAGCTGGAAGCAAGAAGTTGCAGAAGGATGGCATGGCACTGGCTGGGTGATGAGATGGCAGATGGGACCCACTGTTAATGAATGCAAAGCAATGCACACAAGAGAAAATAGCACTAACAAAACACACACAGCAGCAGCTCTAAATCAGCTGCTTCCATTAAGGAAAGAGATGCTGCATTCATTGTGGATAATTTTCCAGAAATGCCTACTTAGTGTTCTGAAGGAAGCAGGAAAGCAAACAGGCTGCTGGGAAGCATTAAAAATTAAAAAAAGGAGAAAATATCCTCATAAATCTGACATGCACATGCACCTTTGAGTGGCCACCTGCATTCCTGGGCATCTCATCCCCTCCAAGAAGCACCAGTGCAATACAAAAACTTAAAGAAATCAGATGTGTTGGGTGAAAAGAGGCAGCTGAAGGGGACCCTGGAAGCATCAAGCACCCAAAATGGTCCAAAAAAGGTAAATAGGGAGTTCTCATTTTTCTCCCTAATGGTGATCTCTAAGAATGTGTAAAGTAAAGCAATGCTGGGGGAAAAAACCCCAGCCTGTAAATGTCTCATTTATGTCTCAGTTCTGTAAAGCATTGATAACAGGTTTTGGTGGATGTGAATTGTTTGTATTACATTACAGATTTCCTCTGAGAGTGAGGGTTGCTAATATCCCAAAATGGCATTAGAGGGCAGTGCATGGCAACCTAACCGGAGTTTTTGGGGTGGCAATCGTGGCTGTGGGAAGCCACCCCTCAAAACCTCTGAGGATCAGGAGAAGAGAGGGGCTCCCACTCACACAGGTGGGAAATGGTGGGGACCAGCACATGGCACAAAAGCAAAATACCAGGGCTGATCAGAGCAGTGTCAACCTGCTCAAAAAGTAGTTAAATCCCATTAAATGGTGGTTTCCAGCCAAGGATGGCGATCCCAAGCAGAGAACCAACCCTGCTACACACCTCTTTTGTGGTTGCCCTAGCAGCACCTTCAAACCTTTCTGGATTTGATTTTCTTTATTTTTTTTTCCCCCAGAAAATAATTGCTCGCTGTTGTCTTTCCAGCGATCTTCAGCTTTACCCACGTGGCAAAATGAAATATGAAAAGTAAAGTCCCAGTGGAAAACTTGTCCTGGCTTGGGAAGATTGGCTTAGGTTTGTTCGCTCGGAAAAACAACCCAAACTTCAAGGAGTAGCAACCTGAAGGAATTGAAAATGGTTAGAAAGGCATTTGAAATATTCTTGCTTCTGCTAAGGGAACAGCTGAAAATGTGACTGTGAAAGCAGTGAAGGAAACAGTGCCTTTTTGCCATATATAGAATAACCCAAACCCCCAGAAAATTGTGGGGGTTTTTCACCTACTTTTTACTTGCTTCACATTTTCACCTAGTTTCATACTTTGGCTGAGTTCCATAACTAAAATGAGTAAGAAATGTCTCAGAACAGAAACATTTCATCACAGATGAAGTTTCCGACACACGTACTTCAATATTTTTGATGACAGCTAACTAAAACTCCATTGCTTTTGACACTGCCCAGGCAGTGTTTTTGTTTGGCCAGCCATGGGGAAAAAAAACCATGCTTAAATGAGGAAATGACCATTTTGTCCTACCACCACTGTCTCAAGCTTGTTTGAAGTGAGAAAACGTCAAAAATATAACAGCGAAAATATTACACATGACTAGACTCAGTACAGATGGGATGTCTGCCATCACTGAGGGAAAAAAGGGATGTGCTGCTCTGCCAGAGGAAGGATTTGGATAAGAAATTATTCAGAACTCCCCTGTGTTAGCCATACAATGGGTCTCTTTGCCAAAAATGCAGGTTTTTTTACATGCTGAAAATCCCACTGCCTGAGAAACTGGAAGGATTTCAGGAGGTTTGTCTTTCTAGAATCCTAGAAGATCCTGAGTTGAAAGGGACGTACAAAGATCTGGGTTAAGAACTTTTGCTGGGAGTTGGACTCAATGATCCCTGTGTGTGCCTTCCAGCTTAAAATATTCTGTGATTCTGTGATTTTATGAAAATAAGGAGGATGGGGGGAGTTAAACATCCATTGCATTGATCATCAGTTTTAAAACTAATAACAGAAAGATACTGGAAGCCAAGGCAAATGGTGAAGGGACGGTTTGGAAGAGGAGGAGAAAATCAGCTTTACAAACATATGAATGAAAGCTCTATCCAAATTTACGGGTACACTTTTTGGACTGAAATAAAATTCTGGATATGAGATTAAATTCTAAGAACTGTGGGTTGTTACCGAGCGGAGCGACATCGTTCTGGAAATGCCTCTGCTCTGATGATTCACAGATAGGTGAGGTTACCCTTCCACTTGCTCAAGATCTATATCAAGTTCTCATGAACAACTGTTTTCAGTCCAAAACAGCTGAGTCCAAGAACATGAAGTTCAAAGAGAATTCTCTGATGTCCTGTCGAGGTGGCTGTCACAACATTCTTGGCATAAACAGAACTATTTGGTGTTAAAAGCACATTGATGGGCACTGAGATGTTCATGGATAGTAACAGGTTGCCCAGAGAGGTTGCGCAGTCTCCGTCCTTGGAGGTTTTCAAGCTCCAAGAGAGTAAATCCAGGTGGGATCTCATAACCAGCCTTTTGTTTCCAATCTGAACTGTTCGATGAGTCAGTGATTATTTCTTTGGCTTTGTTACTTGCTGTACTTCTCCAGAGAGATGAAGGAGAAGATTCAGCAACCAGACTTGCTCTGGATTTACTCTCCCAGTGCTCTGACCACTGAGAAAATGTCAAAAGTAGTTTCCTCCTCCATTAGGGATTGCCAGATTTTAAATAGAAATTAATCTTATTTTCCATGCAGAATTTTGTACTGGGACATGGTCTTGTCTGTCTTTTTGTGTGGATTTCTCCCCATGTGGGTCATGTGCAGCATCCTGGGCCCTGAAGTATGTCCAGTGGCATTGATATTCCAGGGGAATTTTTGAAGATGAGACAGATGTTCAGAATCTGTTGAATGAAGGAATGCTGGTTTAGGGCAGTCCTGGAGGATTTACACGTCAACCCTTCAAGATTGTCTCTGCCACAGAGGTGTGTGATGCAAACAGCGACAGGAACACTGGAACATCCTCGTCCCTGACCAGCCTGGTCTAAGTGATATGACTCTGGTTTAGGATTCAGAACTTCCTCAAGCCCCAGGCAGTATTTTCCAGCTGTTCAGAAGTTACACTTTCCATCTTGCAAGAGGACCATGTATACTGGATATATGGACTCAGGGATGTTGTCGTATACAATTATAATTGATCTCGTCCAGGTTTAGCTTTCTAAAACTGAGATGCCCAGTACATTTTCAAGCATGGGCTGAGGCCAGGTGGTCAATCATCTCAAGAAGCATCACAATCCATGGAACAGCACTTTCCTAATTTACTGGGACACTTTCTATATTCCACTTTATATCCTAGGACTTTTTTTGGCCATAGTTTTAATTTTATAAAAATAAATAATTGTTTACCATGGAGTTTTTGATAACTCTACAATTCACAAGATGCTGCTCGAGTAAGAAACAAAGAGCTGTGTGTTTATTCTAAGTGTACATCTCAGGCAAGACAGAAAAACTTTTATATGTTATAAACCAACCTAATGACTGGAAGTTAAAACAAGGTTAGGAACAAAAGCTGATTATTCTACATTTGTCTGGGTAGGATTTCTTGCCTCTTCCTTCAGAAATGTTAACCTGATTATTGAAAAGGGCCTGATACTGAACTACTCTGGCAGGTAATGTAGCCCAGCCTGTCAACTCTAATCTTTCTTAAAAAAAACCAAAAGCAGTGTAGCCAGAGATAGAGTCCCCTAAAGTCCTTGATGATGTGATCCTACCATGGATCAGATCATCATATCATGGAAGGCAAATGATGAAAATTGAACACTGAGCTTTCATCTTTTGCAACCTGACAGTGCTTACCATGTGCCTTGTTTTTCTTTCTACACTCTTCCCAGTACCTTAACCATAAATGAGCAATGGCCAGATGTGAGCATTGTCCATTCTTCTGTTCCTGAAAAACAAGGAAGACAAAAAAAACCCACCCCAAACCTACTCTTCAGGTAAACAGCATTATCTCCGCCATCAGACCAGACCACATGTGCGTAAAAGGATGTGTTATCAAAAATATCTATAATGGTGACCTTAAAAAAGTACAAGAAGTGCTAATGAATTTCTTGTTATTTTAGAAAGGGACTTTCTTCTCCGTTGGTGCAGAGAGCTTCCTGAAGCAAAAACAAATGAAGCTTTTCTCTCTTTCTTTTTAAATGTAAGGTAGAAACATTTTGACTAAGCTTCTGCTCCGTTGTTTTCTAGTTATTCAGAATTCGGAGGAGATGTTTTTAATGATCCTTCAGCCTGGAGAAGAGAAGGGTCTGGGGAGAACTTCGGACACCTTCCAGTACCTAAGCAATCTCCAAGCGACCTGGAAAGGGACTTTGAGAGCATGGAGTGACAGGACAAAGGGGGATGGCTTTAAACTGGCAGAGGGCAGATTTAGATCAGACATCAGGAAGAAATTCTTTTCTGTGAATGTAGTAAGTCTGGCACAGGTTGCCCAGAGAAGCTGTGGCTGCCCCTTCCCTGGAAGTGTCCAAGGCCACGTTGGACAGGGCTTGGAGCACCCTGGGACAGTGGAAGGCATCTCTGCCCATGGCAGGGGGTTTGGAACAAGGTGATCTTTAAGGTCCCTCCAAACCCAAATGATTCTGTGATTCTAAGACAAAGTCTTGTCTTAGCTCGAAGACTGCACATGGCATCAAGCAGAACATAGAGACATCTCTGCAGTTAACATGAAGGTTTTTATCAAGAATGTATCGTAATCAAGAGTTTAGAGGTGTTGGGCAAGGGGAAAGCCAAGGAAGTGACTTCCCCAATCCACGTTTGGAGTTAGTGGAGGAGCCAAAATTGTGAGGTGCTCTTAGCTGTCTCCTCTGGGCTCCTCCTTCTGATGCTTGTTGCCTTTGGCAGCAGGTCCTTCTCATGAAGCTCTCCCTCTCTCAGCTCCTCAGCTCCCATTTATCAGAAATTTCCATTTGTTGGTTATGATTTCTCATTTCAAAGCCCCACACTGGAGCTGGATGTTTCCAGGTTGGAGCATTCCAAGGGCAGAGCCAGGCTGTGCCACCATGGGGAGCTCACAGCAATGCCTGTGACAATCAGTGAGTGCCAGCAGCTCTGCTCAGACAATGTCACTTTTTGGGGAGCAGGAGAAGCTGAGGTTTGGCTGTGCGTGGACATTTGGGGTGCCACAGCAACCAGGATGCAAATCCAGTTGCATTAAAATGGGTGCAGTTACTGTCTTTTTGCAAATATTTAATTTTTTGAATTTTCTTGATCCCACTAAAGAGAGATGATACAGATATAATCATCTTGGTGAGTACTGAACAGGTAGATACTATCGTTTTATTATGATTTATTTTTTCATATTATCTTTTATGTATTTTTTTTGTAGCATCTGAGCTGCACGTATCTGGCACAGCATGTGGAGTACTTTCCACTTCTAACTTTAAATGACCTGACAAAAACACTCCAAATTGAGGAGGCTCAGTGTCTGGCTTTTATTAGTCACATCACATATTTCAGGTTTTCCACTTGCTCACCATGAAAACGGCTAATGAGATGTTTTTGGAGTGCTACTCTTTGTACCATGCAGGTGACAGATATAATGAAGATGGTCATGAGGGCATCTGAGCGAGGGGCAGTCTGGCTGATAGGAAGTAAATCAGCCCTGGAAATTGTCCTCTCTTTGTTCTTTCAACAGAAGTGACATCAGCCTCTGTGTGACATGAGGACATGTGAAACTCTTTACCCAAAATATTCTCACTTTCAGAGACTTACTTAATAATTCCCTATATTAAAAGTAAGTTGCAAGTCAAGCTCTCGAGATGAGGGAATGTTGATCTCTGGAAATTAGAAATAAAGAAATTCAGGAGTTGGAACCATCCAGCTTAGGACAGAGCCTAAAATTATAAGATTGTTTAATGCTTTCTTCAGAGGACCATATAGGGCTGTCCTTGGTTATCACCATGCAGTGATAAAATAGACAGGGCTTCAGAAGAGCGGAACTGTGATAATCAGAGGTATCAGTGGAGAAGAGGGTGAGTGTACATCCAGAACAGATATAAAAGATCCCACATGTTGTTTTTTTCATCTGATTTCCTGCCTGCAGTGTCACTGTACTCTTTCAAAGCACAAAACCATCCCACACATGATGGAATTCTGCTGGATAAAGGTGACCTCCAGCAAAATTTGCACATTTTGTGCAGTTTGGTAAATACAATCAGATTCAAAGCCAATTGCACTCACTGTCTGAACTCAGCATTCTGGGGTGAGGACCCCTTTTCAGCACTGCATGTTCTTAAGTTACAATGAGCTTTGTCCTGATCTCTGGGAGAAAGTTTGAGGCCATTTGCCCCACATGAATGATTCTTCTGCAACCTCCAAAGCCAACCACCAGGCAGTTCCCTCAGCTGGATGGACGCAGGTGATGAAATAAGGTCTGGCTGTAAAGTGTGGACAGTTTAATTCCTTAGGGTCAGAGGAGAGCTTCCTCAGGGTAAGAGTACTTGTGTTGAACAGCCTGATAAATAGCTGCTGCTTTCTTGGAAGAACAGCTACAGGGCATGAAATATAAACTGCTTTATGGAAATAACTCCTGCATTTCATTAGCATGCATTTAAAGTCAGCTTGATCCTGTCTAGGTCACCTTCCTCTTTCCTTCTCCTCCCAAGCACTAGAGAGGCACTGACCATCAGAGGTCCTGAGGTGTTGGGACTGGTGTGAGCATCGTGGACCTTTCCGTACTACAGATTTGCCAGCTGCAGTCCATTGCTTTCACCTTTAATTGCATTACCCTTCAAGAGTGAAGTTGTCCAGAACTCAGCCCCAAACCTGCTGTGCTCCAGCATTTATAACCTGTGCACAAGAGTCAGATGGTGGGGTTGGTGACAGGGTCTGGATCCAGGACAATTGACAAATTTCTAGCTCATCTGATTGAAGAGATTAAACCTGGTGGTGGGGACGTTGTTTTTGCCAAGGTCTCTGAGCACTGGGAGACTGTTATGGAACCAAGGCAACGCAGGGCAATGTTCGGTGCTAATTATAGCAGACAGAGTTTGTTTGTGGCAGATGAATGCCAAGTGGGAGGTTTGGTGGGTATCCTCAAACCAAATGCGACATCTGCAGCATTTGGGTGCTCACAGCCAGTGCAGAGAAGCAGCCACTTCACAGTGGAGCTCATTTCACCCCAGTGCAGACATCAGAAATAGGTCATCTGAGCTGCTGCTGCTCCTCTCCTTTCACCATGACAGCAGACAGGTGACTGACTCAAAAGTCTGTGTTGACATTAACATCTAATACTGACTGAGGAAAGGTGAAAACCGCCTTGTTGATCCAAAATTCTTTTCTCATTGATCTTGTTGATCTCAAAATTCTTGTCTCAGCAGTCGAGCTCCTTCAGGAGAAAGACACGGAGTGCTCTGAAATCCTCCACAGGCCTGTCAAGTTAGTCAGAGCTTTGCACCTCAAACATCCATCATCTCGTGGTCGGGGAGACCTTGGAGCAGCACTCCAGTATCTAAAGGAGGCTCACAAGAAGGCTGGAAAGGGACTTCTCACAAGGGCATGGAGTAATAGGACAGGGCAAAATGCCAAAGGAGGAAAGGAGGGTAGAGTTGGATTAGATATTAGGGAGAATTTCTTTACTGTGAAGGTGGTGAGGCACTGGAACAGGTTTCCCAGAGAGACTGTTGACTCCCCATCCCTGGAAGTGTTCAAGGCCAGGTTGGACAGGACTTGGAGCAACCTGGGATAGTGGAAGGTGTCCCTACCCATGGCAGAGGGGCTGGAACTGGGTGATCTTTAAGGCCCCTTCCAATCCAAACCAGTCTATGACTCTATAATTCTGTGATTTGATAATCCCAAGATTCCATCCCAGTCCCACCCTTCACAAATAGCGCTCAGTCAATGAAAATGGTGTTAGATTAACTG
>VZTH01008782.1:0-23754 GCA_013397815.1 Aleadryas rufinucha | reverse complement strand
TGCTAATTGTAGTTTGTTTGTGGCAGATGAATGCCAAGTGGGAGGTTTGGTGGGTATCCTCAAACCAAATGCGACATCTGCAGCATTTGGGTGCTCACAGCCAGTGCAGAGAAGCAGCCACTTCACAGTGGAGCTCATTTCACCCCAGTGCAGACATCAGAAATAGGTCATCTGAGCTGCTGCTGCTCCTCTCCTTTCACCATGACAGCAGACAGGTGACTGACTCAAAAGTCTGTGTTGACATTAACATCTAATACTGACTGAGGAAAGGTGAAAACCGCCTTGTTGATCCAAAATTCTTTTCTCATCTTGTCTCAGCAGTCGAGCTCCCTCAGGAGAAAGACACGGAGTGCTCTGAAATCCTCCACAGGCCTGTCAAGTTAGTCAGAGCTTTGCACCTCAAACATCCATCATCTCGTGGTCGGGGAGACCTTGGAGCAGCACTCCAGTATCTAAAGGAGGCTCACAAGAAGGCTGGAAAGGGACTTCTCACAAGGGCATGGAGTGATAGGACAGGGCAAAATGGCCTTATGCCAAAGGAGGGTAGAGTTGGATTAGATATTAGGGAGAATTTCTTTACTGTGAAGGTGGTGAGGCACTGGAACAGGTTTCCCAGAGAGACTGTTGACTCCCCATCCCTGGAAGTGTTCAAGGCCAGGTTGGACAGGACTTGGAGCAACCTGGGATAGTGGAAGGTGTCCCTACCCATGGCAGAGGGGCTGGAACTGGGTGATCTTTAAGGCCCCTTCCAATCCAAACCAGTCTATGACTCTATAATTCTGTGATTTGATAATCCCAAGATTCCATCCCAGTCCCACCCTTCACAAATAGTGCTCAGTCAATGAAAATGGTGTTAGATTAACTGCAACAAAATGGGCCATGGAGATCTGACCCAATGGAAAGGGTGCCCATCAGTGAGCTATTTATTTAATATCTCTTTGTTATCTCCATAATTTTCTGAATTCAAATATCCAGCTCTGCTGAACATCAGTGCTCCCTCATTAATGCTTAATTGTCCCATTTTCGTTTTTCTCATCTACAACCGCTTGAATACTGGTGGCACTGCAGTATTTGAGAACAACTGAGTGTGCATTAGAAAAATGCCCTACAGAGAAAATCCTGCAGCAACCACAGGAAATCATGGTTTCAAAATTCTGTCCCAAACCATCAGGTCTGACTTTTGTAACTTTTTTTTTTTTTTACTCTGGCAATAATTGGAAGGATTGCACTTGATTGTTGTGTAAGAAGAGGATTTGGGATTCATCGCAAAGATGCTGGACAAAGGCCTGAGCCTCATTAGAAGCAAAGAAACAAAGCATGAACCCTTATTCTGCACTGAATAAAAGGGTCAGCTTTAATAATTTCTGCTCAAGAAGGAAAAACTCCTATTATTTTCTGTTTCTTTAGCCTGGCTGAAGCAAAATGCATCCTGACCTTTCTACTCAGCTTTTCATTTTCTCACTCTATACTTGCTTCCTGAGTACCACACCAATTTTCACACCTGAACACCAACTTTTCTTGGTTAGTGGTTAGATCTAGAAATTTCCAAGTTACTCGAGCTGAAGAACTTCTTTAAATAGTTCCTACTACTATTTGCATTTAGGAGTTCTAAGTTTTTGCATTTCTACAAGGAGTCCTCAAAATCCATCCAGTTCAGAAGGTTTTTTTCACTCCCAGGGTAAGGCTCTAGACTGAGGTCAGAGAACTGAAATGCAACTGTTTGCTTTTAATTTCTGTGGCAGAGAATTTAGCCCTAGTTCTTGGAACATCTACATCAGCTTCCTATGAGGTGGTAAATTCAGAGCTGACTCAACAAAATCCATCCAACCAAGATTAACTGTGCTTTCACTGAGCTAAAGGAAGGCACTGAGCTGTGCCTTCCTAAACAGAAGCGCCTAGCCAGCCCGTGAAGCTAAAGAAGATGTAGGAAGGTGCCTTCTGAAGGCAGCAGAAAGGTTTCTAATGGTGATCTTCAACCATGGGAAGTTCACTTGGCAATTTAAGGGCCAAAGGTGGGATGGGAATAGTGTGAGGTGCCAAACTGAGCATTAAAACTTGCTCACATTCATCTCTCTTGATTTTAGATGCCTGTAATAAGGGGGATCTGCCCTGTTTAAGATAGTCCCTAGACTCTAGTGCTGGAAGGAGACTTGAGGGCTTATCTAGTCCTTGCCTATACCAGCTCCATCACTACCACTGCTAAGGCTCTTATCTTGTCCCTTTCTCCATCATCATTCCCCAGACAGCTTCAAGTTATTTGGTTCTTTCTTTTAGAAAAGGTTTTCTAGAGCCTTTTGTCATTCCCACTGCTGCTCCGTGTTTTCTCAGTGTGCAATGCCCACAAGTAGGGGCAGGATCCTATCCATGGCTTCACTGTCAGAGCACAAACCAAGGGATTTCTTTGCATGTGCTGTACATTTCTGAGTTAGGTTTATTTTTTTTCATGTGTGACATCGCCAATTGCTCTTCATCATCCAGGGAACTGCTAAAAATACTGAATATCCAAAGACTCACCTGGGCACCACCTTTCAGTGCATCCTTCTCTTCTGACAGTTAATCAGTGCCTCTCAATGTGCTCTTCCATTTGACACAATTTTGAACCATTTTAAGGGCACTTTCTTTTCAGGGATTTTCCAATAAATTTTGTACTCACCTCATGATTCATCTAGGTTATATTTCCATAACTTCACAGATAATATAAAAATTCTTACTGAAATCAAGCAAAAAAATGGTGTCTTGAGTAAGGAGCTCACTGCAAAGGCTGTCTTAAGACTTGTGCACTTTACGGGATTAAATATATTTGATTCACTATAACTTCCTGGTAATAAAAAGAGGAGAAGGAGCAAATATGACCATGCAATAATAATACACTTAATTCACCAGTTCCTCAATTTTTTTTGCTCAGGCCAAGGGAATGATGATTGCAAATAAGAATAGGAAGGAAGTTATCTGTACTATTCATCTGTATTTGCATGGGGAAGTATTAAAGAACCCAGTCTAGGCATTGGTGTGTTAAGAACATTGTGGCAGTACTCTCTACATGGAAACTAAATATATGCAAGAGTTTTTCATGTTCCTCATCTATTTATCTCACAACTCAGCATCAGTGAAAGGAATAGTTAATACGAGGATAATGAACCATATTTGGGATGTTTGACAGGGAAGACTGTTCTCAGTCACTAAACAAACAATTTAAATTCTATTTTCAAACTCAGTTTGGATTTTCAGGACGGATTTGTCTCATCCAGCTGGGGCTACCTAAGAGACCTGTTGTGCTGGTTTAACAGTTGTCTGCAGATGGGAGGGAGAGAGGGAGAGAAGATGAGAACAATGGTTCATGTGGTGGAGGTGGATGTCCAGAAGAGGAGCTGAATCACTCTCTAGATGCCCTTATTGACTCTCCACTGACTCAAGGGGAAACTTTGACAACTGTATTGACCATACAGCTCTCTCTTGAGTTGAACCCTGTCGACCTTGTAAAGATGCTCCATTTAAGTTGTGAAATCTGTGTGCTTCGTGTCTGCTCTGTCTCACTTTGATGGGAAATAAAAAGTAATTAAAACCAGTTTGACCTTTATAATTAGGTTGGATGAAAATTTTCTGATGATAATTTCTAGGACATGGTATAACTTGGGATTCCCCAAACCTCTGCTCTGCAGAAGAGCTGGATGCTGCTGTTGAGAAGGGCCCTTGTTGGGTGCATAATGTGAGTTCACAACCACCATTACCATAATTTTAAGGATGCAAAAGCAATATGCTGATTAATAGAGTTTAGGTAGCTGTTAGAGCCACCCCCACACCCTCACTGGGAAGGTCCATATGAAATGTTATTCCTTTGAATGGAGGACTCATGTGAGAGTGATTCACAGCAGAGAAGTTGAATAAAACACAAAGCTGGCTTATTTCGTGAGTTACATGGATGTTTGCAACTGCTTTGAAGTGGGAAGGGCTGCAATAACTTCACAGTATTGTCCTTTCTTCGAGCTGGCTGAGAGACCAGTTTAAGGAAAGGACAGTCCTCCAGAGCAAATGAGTTTGTGCAGAGTTTTAAAAGCACTTACAGGGTTTCAGAAGGCCCTTGTTAAACCTACACCTAAAAAGGCTGTAGCTGCGTTTGTGGTTTGCTCCCTGGCAACTCCATTTCTGTATTTGTTGTGGTCTTGTGACATTGAATAAAAATAATCTTTATAATCTTGTCTGTGGTGGCCTGAGCTACATGATAGACTCTTTTCCTCCCAGCTCTCTGCTGAAATAGAAAACTTCCCTGTGTAGCAAAACTCTGCTTATCAATGGAGGAAAGTCAAGGATCAACAGACATCAGCACCTTCTTTTCCTCCTACACCTTCCTTTATTATCAAGATACCTTTTTTTTATATCCCCCCACCACTTCTCAGATATCCACTGAGTTTTCACAGCACCTCCCTTCCTTTATTGCCACACCTAATTCTGTTGCTAACATCTCATGTCAATCATCTAAATTATAATGCTAGTTATGTTTTTTTTCTCATAAACCCCTGTTTTTATCTGTGCCTGGATGCCTTTCCCCCCTTTCGCTCTACCTTCTCTACCCTGCTCTGCTTTGGGTCAGTTCCTTGCAGAATCAGCACTGTTTTTTTCCTAGAATCATTCAGCAAACTGATCTATTTCCCAAAGCTGATCTGGCTAATTCTTCTCACAAACCATAACTGTTTTTTCTGACCTTTAAGAGGTGTGAATGGGAGTTACAGGTCTTTCTCATGCAACCTGTGTTTGTAGCAATGAGCCATCCAAAGTCACCATTCCTTCCAGTACAACTGACTGTACTTTTCATGTTCGTTCCTGGATAAAAACTCAGCCTTTCTGATGAAATCTTAGTGGCTGTTACCCACCTGTGCTGAGGTTTGCTACCTGAAAGCAGATGGCTACATGGAAGATTGAGCCGGAGGACTGCAGAAAGCATCCTCCATCTCTGTCTCCATCCTTAAAGTAGATGTGGAATTAAACAGTTAGACCAAGCAAGGAATTGAAGCAGAATTGTTGGCAAGTAAATCCCTTCATCTCAAAAGAACAGACCCCATGTTTAGTAAGGAAAGGATAAAAAGTTTGGGATTTCTTTCCAGGCAATGTAATAAATATGTTTTACCAGCCCAGATGGCTGCAGGGTTCAGGCAGTTACATATCTCCAGGCATCTTGGAAAAAGGTGACAGATTGGGGTCTAAGACTTTAGACAGATTTTTCAGGAGCAAAACTCTCTTAAGTCCTTCAGAGGGCTTTGGCATGAGCTTTTCCTATTACATTGTTAATATGGAAGATGATTTGATACTAAAGCAAGGGCAGTAAATACCTGTGGAGTGTGAAGCAGCCCTGGGGTGAGCAGAGATTTTACCCACAGCAGTTGCTTCAGAAGCCTTACTTGTTCTCCACGCCCTGTTGCCTTTGGATTTGGGAAGTAATCTCCCGGCAAAGCCTCGCAGCTGGCAAACCCTGCAGGAGGATTTGTCACCTGCATCACAAAGCTGCACAAAATCTTTCATGGAAAGAGCAAAGGGAGCTTTATCAGGAGAAAGGCGGCAGACTGAGGGATGCAGCCATAGCAGCAGTTAAAAATGTGTCACATCTATTCCTTCGCTTGCCTGTTAAGAAGATTTAATTCATTGAGGATATATAAAGGAGAACTAAATGCCCAATATATAATAATTATGATAGAATATCACAGATAGTTTAAATCTGTTTTTTCTATAGTCTATCACAGTTAATTATCTAGTTACTAGCAGGAAATAATTTTTGTGGAAATGGCTGAAGAAAAACTACATAAAATCTGATACTTCCTTGATAATTTCCAGTTTTCCAGTGGCATTTGGAAGAATGTAACTGAAGCATGTCACACCCAGACAATTTAGGAACAAGAGAAACCTTTTCCAAACCTGCCAGCCTCACCCTCATGTTGTTTGGTTTTTTGTAATCAAGCTGTCCATTCTTCACAAGATCAGCTGTGATTCAGAGAAACTGCAAATGTGCTTCCATCAAAACCAAATACAGTGTGGCTTTATCATCACTAACAGAAGATGTCTAAAAAGCTGAAAGGATAAGCCATGCAACCTTTTTTTTGCAGGTGGAGCCCACAGATGTTGCCTGAGATCTATTGTCATGCACCAGAGATCTATTCCACAGCCATGGTCCCTCTCTTAATACCTGTCCAGCCACAGATTTGAGGCTGAGCACCTGCACAAACCTATTAAAGTCTCCCCACTTCTACTGACCTCAGCCGCAGTGAAATGTGAAAGAGCTCTGGAGCCAGGAGCTCTGATGTGTCAAACCACTTCCTACACACGATGGCACGCTCCGCCACACCGAGCATCGAGCTTGGTTTCCTGGATAAAAGACTAATACCTGAACAGAAAGCAGCCTTTCTTCTTTCCTGTGGAGCCAGCAGAACGATGATTTGTTGACCAAAGCCCTCGCTGCACACGTGGGTGGTGCTCCCAGACACACTCATCAGGCAGTAACCAGCTCCTTGGCTTGGTTGGCAACAGCTGATCTCTTCTGAGAAACTTCACCATCCTCAGAGGTGTGGAGCAAAGATGTGGACAAGTCCCATGGAAGTCAAGTGGCTTTTGATGTGGCTCTTGTTTGGATTCATCAAGGGGCACCAGCCAGGTAAAGGACTGATTTTGCCTTTTGGGAAGGGAAAATACAATTTGGGTTTTTTTGTGGCTGTTAGAGGGTGTTCGCAACATCCTGACTCCTTTCAGCAAAGGAAAGATGTTAAGGAGCTTAAGGAATTTATTATTCTAAGGAAATGAGAGAAATGGGTTTTGTGCCCACAAACTGTCAACTGCAGAAAATCCAGAGCTTTAGAGGATATTTTTTGTCTGACTAATATATGTATCCTCCAACCCATCACTGGAACAGTGGGCAGATCAAAGCAGCCTGAGGCAGCCCTTTGAATTTGCTTTTTCCATTTTGCTTGTAACTTTAGGAAACATAAAAATAGACACTGAAATGCCAGCACCCCTGTAGGTAAAATTGATGGCAATGCTATTAGTTAAAAGGTACCATTCAAATTTGCTATGGGTACTATAGACATGAAATATTTTTTCAGCCATGGCTCTCAATCAGCAGTGCCTATAAACTGTGAATGGAGACAGCTAATCCAATTCATCATAATTTGACACATTTATAAATGGTGACACTGCTTAGATTTGCCTTATTTATTGTGACAAGTGTGTGCATTGAGAAATGATCTGGTGATACATTAGTGTATTTAAATTTAAACTGCCTTGTTCAAAGTGGGAGGAAAAAAATCTTCCTTTCTCAGTGCTCTATAAATGTGATATTTCCTTCTGTGTCTGATGATGATGTCCAGGCTGAGAGGTACGAACAGACACAGCCTGAGGCAGGCTCTCAGATATGCTGGTAGTGTAACTGCTGATGGATCATCTTTAGCAGGGCTGGGAGTTTTCCTTGAGGCTGGACATCTCAAGGGAAGAGTGTGTTGCTAATGACCAAACTCGTTAATGCTGGAAGGACCTTCACAAATGTTGAAGCCCCAGGTGATTTTATTCTTGTTATTTTGCCAGTAAATGCTGCACCTTCTCCTGCATGGGGCATTTTCAGTGCCAGATGAGGTGCCAGAGCCCACAGGAAGCGTTTGGTGCTGCGTGCAGGAGCAGCACCGTGAGGTGATCAGCCAGAGATGTGTCAGTGGGATCAGTTCTGGGATGAGTCAGGTCCCCCAGATCACACTTTCTGTATTACTGTGCCTGGAACATGTTGTGAAATTTCTTGCTGGCAGGTCTCGTTTATCAGAAATCTTTCTGGTTTTTTGGAAAAAAATCGAGCCGTGTCAGAGCAGTTGCTTTGTATGGTGTTTGATATTTTATTCACCACTGCATGAATAAATGCCTAGTATTGCATTCTCTACTGTATTGCTAAGCTCTTCTTTCCTCAGCTTCCTGTACTTATTTTCAATGTCTCTCTCAAAGTTTAAACATAATATTTATATGTATATTTGTAATTCCTTCCTGCAAATAATATGCTGAAATAGAAACACCACCTTTGACCAATTTAGGGGTTTTTAATTGTGGACACACCCAAGGTGTTGTGGCTGTAAGACCTGTTGGTTTTAATTCCTTAAGAGAGGATCAACGAGGAGACCTAGGAATAGACACAAGCAAAGCAAAGGGAAAGAGGCTGAGTTAAACTGGCCAAAAATCAACCAGGTCTCTGCACATACAGTGCTTTTTTTATTGTTTTGCCTCAGTCTTTTCAGCTCATCCCAGCACTGCAAGTTCAGGTTTGTAAATAGATCCAGCCCTAGATGGAGTTTGGCAAAATGCACTACCAGGAATAAACATAATTAGAGGAAAAGGAAAATAAAAAGCCTTTGTTTTACAGAACAGTTTCACTGATAGTTCTCAAAGTGTTTTGAGAGGGCAAAGTCCTGGGAGACTGGGGAAGTTAAGGCATGCAGTGATCATTCATTTAATAAAAATTAAACTACACCTTAGTGCTAAAAAGAAGAGAAATGCTGATTTTCCTGTGAAGAGCATCACATTTATCTCCTTTTTTCTGCACAGCAGCAGTGCCTAGAAGCTGTAGGCATGGGTGAAGCCTGGAGTGAGGGTCAAACAGGAGGTAAAAGCTGGTCTGTTCTCCTACAACCTTTCCATCTTGCTGTTCATCATACAGCGATACACTGAATAGATTTGCAAGTTAAACCTGGAAAGGATTAAAACTCACAAAAGAAAGAATTTCATTCAAGTGAATTTCATTCACACAAGATGGGTACCAGATCTCAGTCATGTAAATTAGAGGAATTTCTTTCCCATTATACTTGCACATTAGTGCTGGCTCCCATGGATTTGAAATGCAGTGCAGAATACATTAAAGTTGTCAAACATGGACAAGTGATTCTTATAAGGTCGACTAGAGAGCAAATACCTTTATAAACCTTTCAGATGCAGTGGCCCTCAGCAACAAAGGGCTCAATATACAGCTACAATTTAAAAAAAGTTTTAAAAAAGTTAAAAAATGTGACCCTACTGAGGAAAAGCAGATATTACAGACAGAGGTCCTGCAGTACCTGCTTCTTCAGCTGGAGGATTTGTTTTCCCACCTCATCAAAGGTGAGATGTTATGTCCCTTTTCCTTTTATTGCAGAAAAAAATCCACTCTTTATCTACTTCTAGGAAGCCACTGCTTCTGACTTTGTCCCCTGTTGCCTTCAGAGTGTTGTTATTTTGGTCCCCCTACATCCTCGATGTTCAGCTGTGTCTGCCCTGTTTTCCCTGTTGCATTAATGCTATCTTCCAAGCCCAGCTTCGGGATACTTTCTACCCACGGATTCCATTCCCTGACCTTGGTCCTGAATTTTGGAACAGCGTGGCTCACTGAGTCTGCTCCATCTCCTCCAGTCCTTCCCCAAAACTCACATTTCCAAAGTCCTTCCGTGACTTTCCTCAGTTGGCTTCCTGTTCCGCAGCCCTGCCAGGGGAGCAGCACTCTGTCATCTGCTACTTTTTCTTGATGTTCTTGATTTGTAAAGAGTGAGCCCTCACATGAAGAATATATAACCCTCTCTATGTGGAAAATATGAGTGACAAGGTCAGAAAAGTCATTGCCAAGTGCAGAAAATTTCCATCTCACTCTTGAGGGAAAAGTTCCATGACCGTGCTGCGTCCCTGAGTCAGGTGAGATGAGTCCTTAGGCCACGTTTGAAATCGAAATTTCCCCACTAGACCTTTTTTTTTCACTTTCCCAAGACTGGGACACACAATTGTCAGGCCATTCAATTATTTTCAGAGAGGATATTCTCTACTGCCCTTTCAGCCCTACAAAAGGCAAGGTTGAGAAAGTTCCTGTCAAAGGAAAGAATCTGAATCTCTGCTGCTGTTTAAAAAGATAATTTTTGTTTTGTTTTAGATGAGAATACCAAAGACGTGTCACTGAGGTTGTCTCTTTAAGCAAACATGTTACACACCAAAACATGATTTCATGTATGATATTCTCAAGGCTTGGCTCTGTATTCTGCTACAAAACCATGTGCTGTGGTTGCATTTAGAGAGTCTGAGCTCTGCGGCTTTACCACGGAACCAAGGATGTTATAAACACCCAGAAACAAAAACAAATGTTCCCCATTCTTCACTCAGTGCATTTTCTACTTAGTGCACTGTGCCCAGGCTAGTTTTCCTCCCTCTCCCTCTTTCCTAATGTTCCCACTTCTGATTCCACATTTTGAGCCCAAGTCCCCAGCCCAGCCTCCCTGCTAAGGCAGGTGTGAGATACATCAATGCATCAGGTAAACCACTCTGATTATCAATGTGAGCATGTAAGAATGTTCTCCCACCACTGCAGCTGATAAAAAGGAAGAAGCACCTTTAAGCTTTGCTTTGGAGAAGGTCAGTTGGGTGTCTGCTGTGCTCTAGAGAGGTTTGCCCAGCTCCACTTCTCACAGAAGGAGCTAAGAAGGCACATTGCTGAGGCTAAATTATGCTTTGCATGAAAAAGCTTAGTCCACTGTCCAACCAACTCTAGCCTTGCTGTATATGGAATTTTTTTGCATTAGATTCTACTGCCTAGGTCAATGGCAAATAGCTGGTCAGCAGGATTAAGCCAAGAGATAAGAGAAGTGCATTTCTCCCAAACTCGGTTTTCTATGGTCCTAGAGGTCCTGCCAGTTCATATTCCAGTTTATTCTACATTGTCTTTCCAACAGAGACATCTTCTGGTACAGCAAACTTGGCAGGCATTGAAGTGCCAAATCCTTAGAACAGGACATTCCTCTTCTCCACTGCTGGGAATATTCAAACCCACCTCCTGCCCCATAAGGGTGATCTCTTCTTCACTGCTGTTTGTATTAAAACTTGTGCCTGGTCGTTTAATCTGCACTGTATTTTTGTCACTTACACTGCAGACTCACTACTACTCAAATTATTTTTTAAGATAATCTCTCTATAATCTAAGGTACAGCTAATTAAAATCTCACGGGCAAATTACAGTAAAGTTGGGGTCTGTACCCCAACCCCACAGCTGGCATCTCTTCCCATCTTACAAATCCACATAAGCAATAAATGACATTAATAGGAGGGGAAAGAATCCTGCAGAGCTGAGGCTTGCTGGTTAAAGGATCCTTTGGGAATAAGTTTTGAAATTAGAAAAAGTTCATTACCATTTCAGTCCTGTTGTTGGTATCAATTCCTTCTCTTTGCCTGTATCAGTTTCATCTTCAGGAGACTGCACCATTCACAGAGCACGGTTTCACACAGCACATAAATCCCCAGGGCTGATTTAGCTTTTCAGGGACAGCTGGGGAAATATCTTCATTTTGGCCTGGTTTGATTTGTTGGTGTCTCTGGGGAGAGGTGATTTTCATCTCTGAACTGGGCAGGTGTGTGCAGTGCCTGGTTTCTTCCTCTGCTTCTGCCCAAATCTTCAGAACATCCAGTTTCCTACCAATCCCATCTTACTGCCTTTGTAGTAAGGGGAAAATCGTCCTAGTTTTACAACTTGCTATTTTAACTTGGCATCAGAATAATGTCAGTGCTGGTGACACGCAGCCATGTGACAGAGGAAGTTCTGAGTTTAGGTTACTGTGGTGTGACTCACTGTCTGTGTTTTACCTAGCACTAAAAATACCTGTTACAAATTTTCCCCGCTCACTTCTTGTGGACTAAAGGTGTTGTTCTGATGCCTCATCTAACACTGCTCTGCCAGCTCAGACGTGGAAGAGAAACAGGCAGGAGGGTTTCATGAAGCCTGGTACTGCCAGCACACCCACTAAGAGCAGTTTTGTGGTTGGGTGAGTGACATATTTGAATGGGAAACGTGAGGGAAGAAACCTGAAAGAACTGATGCTGATTTAGCTGCTGGGTTTCTTTCCCTCCAGTATCTCCTGTGTGATATCTGACAGCTCATGTGGAAATCCCAGAGGCCCTGGGACATCTCAAATGGCATCAGACACCCCAGCTCATACCTATCTGTTGGCTCACACAACAAAGCTTGCAGGTCTCAAAAAAGTTATCAAACTTAATTTGGGGAGCACTCCAGCAGAACCAATAACTACTTTTTAATTGTTATGTTTCATGGCTATTGTCTGAATTCACGAGTCTCCTTCTAATTCCAAAGGTTTGTCTCCATCCACTCCATCATAACAATTGAAACCACCTCCAGAATTTCCACAAATGCTATAGGCACCAAAAATCCATTAATATGGGGAGGAACAGAAATTCCCCTCTGCTGTAGGAGAGCTATGTGTTCTCATAATTCTGCAGCTGACAGAAGGGCTAAATCCCCATGAACACAATTACACCAACCTCTCTGGCCCTTTTAGTGCCTCTAAGTGCAGAGAAATGGAGTCCCAGGACACTTTTGGGGTGTGGGAAGTGAGAATGGTAGGTGGAGGCTGATGAATTTTGTGAATGAAGCAAAGAGAGAACAGTGGACATCAGGATAGAAAGAGAAGGAAATAGTGGCACACACCACCTTGTCATGGGGACAAAACATTGGAATATGTGGGAAGGGAAAATGAGGAGGCAAACAAAACCTCAAGAGATCTCAAGGCAATGTGAGGGCAATATTTTCAACAAATAATAGCAGGAGTGCAACCCTGGAGCAGCTATGGAGGGATGCAGAATCCAGGGAAAGCTGGGCTGTGCAAAACTGGGCCGTCACAAATTGTGAGGCAGGTTTTGCCCAGATGTGCTGGCCTTTTAAAAGTTTAATATTTTCATGTCATGCAAACTCAAACAAATCGATTGACCAATTCCCAACAAAACAGCGAAAACAGCAAAAAAAACCCAAAACAAAACAAAACAAAACAAAAAACAACAACAACAAAAACCGCCCCAAAAATCCACAAACCACCAAAAAAACCAAAATTTATAAGAATGAAAAGCAAATATATTCTCTAAAAATGTAAAAAGTCAGAAATCTAATGAAGGAGTATACCTACCCTGCCATTCCCTATTCCATGTCTTCTTCCCATCCCTTGGCTCTTGTACCACTCATGCATCAAGGATGTTGATTTTTTAGGGGCAAACCATGCATTTCCTTGGGCACAAAGATGGAATGAAATTTTAGGCACGATTCACTCCAGAGGTCAGTATGGTCCAGACCTCACCAGGTCTGCATCCTGTCTGCAGTCTTCCCACACTGTTCCAAGAGGTCCCATGACATGAAATTGAAGAAAGACATGGAGATGCTGTGGACATGGATATGTCCAGAGAAGGGCAGTGGAGCTGGGGAAGGGTCTGGAGCACAAGTCTGATGGGATCTGGGAGGGGTCAGCCTGGAGAAAAGCAGACTCAGGGAGGACCTTTTCACTCCCTACAACTCCCTGGCAGGAAGATGCATGGGTCATATGCCTAGTGCCTACTTTTTCTAGAAAGGTGAGTAAAAACCACATAAAGATAAGCACCTCTGAAGATATATAAGGTATTTTGAGATGATTAAGAGTAATCATAGTGAAGGGTATCTTGCATTATCTGTATTCATGCATGGCTCCTCACCAGTGTGAGGACTGGTACAATAAACCCAAAAGCCAATGATTTTGATATCAAGCACATTGGTGAGGAGCTCTAGTATGGGACGAGAAGCCAATGGTTTGAAAGGTTATGAATGGTTACTAAGGAAAAGGTTCTTGAAAATGGGAGCAAAATATTTGATGTGACAATGAAGCAGTTAAAAGTCAAAGGGAGGCAGGCAGAAGGTCACAACGTGACCTGGGAAAGTCATCTTTCAAAATTCTTTGTAGATCAGAGAAAGGAATATGGTTGTAAAGGCCAAAGAAGACACCTCAGTTATTTAGATGTGAGAAGACAAGAATTTGAGCAATGTGGATGAAATTAAAAGGCTGGATCCGAGGAAGGTTGTGTGTGATCCAGCTGCAGTGTGGATGTTCACCATCTCCCAAGTCACCATTTCTGCACAATCCCTGTCTGATGTGTGCAAGTTCAGAAGAACCCAACATTTGATCATCAATTAAAAGAATGCTTGCCCTTTATGATGAGTAGGTTAAATGTTGTGGGTTTTCTTAAGAAGAGACTAATGAGTTGTAGGTTTGAGTGCCTTGTGCTGAGATTCAGATCTGCAATCTGCTTCAAAGAGGCTTTTGAAGTCTTGAGGGAAACAAGCTTTTAGCTTTCAGGGAAAGTGAGAGTACATGATCTCAACTTGCTGCTGATCTGATAACTTTTTAATTTTAATCACCCTGACAGTCTGTGGTAAAACATGTGGTTAACTATTTCGGGTGCAGTCGCTTCTCTCAAAGCCACAGTCTGATGTAGTTTACAAGGCAAATCCTTTGATAACACAAAGGTACAAGGGGATTAAAACAACCCTTATGCAGATTAGCTGTTAAACTGCTCACATACTTTTCATTGTTGCCTTCTTCAAACTTTGTGACTTTTACTAAGCAGCAAGACAATGTAAAGTAAAAAGGGCAGAAAATATCAAAGCGGGGAAATGAAAGAGAAGGGCGTTGCAGGGCTGGGGCTGGGAGTCGCAGGTTGAGTTGCTGTTGGCCTTTCAAGGAGAAAGCAGTTTGGGAGTCAAGGGCAGACACCAAATGATGAACAGCTGTCAGGGACTCAAGGGCCTTTCGCAGTCATTCCTGCTGGTTGCTAAGGCTGCATTAATTATGGCTGCAGAAAGTGCAAGGATATGATGACTAAAAAATTTCACTCCTAATAGCTGTTACTGTTGTGCATGAGCGTAAAGGGCCATGGATCGTGCACCCAAAGATCCAGAGTGCCAGCCCTGGCGCAACCAGACTGTTTGATCTTTTAATTTCTCAGCCTTTAGGCCTTAAATAATCATTAAGTAGTGCCTTTATCAACTTCTGGGTCTCCAGCTCAGCTTGAGCAGGCTTTTCAAGTGCATTGAAATGATCTGACTTAATTCATTACGACTGATTGAGAAGTATATTTAGATATGATTTGCTGATGACACAACACTTCACGTCCTTGTTTTGGGACAAGTTAAATTTAGGTTTGCAAACTTATTTCACAGTAAGCTGCTCTTTGGTGTCCTCAGACAGGACTGAGAGTCTCTGCCCATTCCCAATGTTTGCATATAGATGATTGTGACTTTTAATTGCTTACTTTTGCCTATTGTGCCTCACTCCATAGACTCAGGGCTGCACACTCTGGTGCAGGTAGCTGCTCTCCAAAATGACTGTGTACAGCTTCATTAAGGAAATGTTGATAGTGTTTCATGTTGCCCATCTGCTGGACATGTCTGGTGTTGAGAATGGGGACGTTCTTGACGCGTAAAGTAGAATGCCAGGCTGTCCTGATTCTCAGGCTTTCTATTTGCAGAGATATGCCCACGTCTTCCAATGACTGAATTTGTTGATGTTACTGCTGAAATGTATCCACTACAGACCAAACTGTACTATAAGTGTGACCCTGGCTATGACAGAGAAGGTGGTGCATACCCAGGAATTCAGTGTAAGAGTGAACAGCACGGTGCCGTTTGGAATTACAGTGGATTTAAATGCTTTGGTGAGTGAATGTTTTTCTATACATAGCGGTGTTTTTCCTATGTGTTACTTGGTGTAAAACACAACTGGACATTAACAAAAGCTCTGTTGTGCTTATCTTTCTAAGTTGAAACAGTTCTATCCAACCTCTAAAAGTTTGGATGCTCTGGCTTTGTTCTGATATTTGTCCTGCTGTAACTCAGCAATTGTAACTTCTCCACAGATAAGAAAAATTTGTCATCAACGGCTCCCATGATGGAGTTAGAACTTACACAGAAGCCAGAAGGAGAATCAAGGAGCCCTGCACCCCAGAAGCAAGAAGACCTTTCAGAGTTCAAACAAAAAGGTATATAAGAGCTCATTCAATACTGTAACACTTCTCCTGCTGATTTCCATGGAAGTAGTGTAAAAGTGGTGAGTAATATTTAATTATTTTGCAGACAGAGGGAAAGAAACGATTGCTGTAATATCTTGGCTGAACAAGTGATAGGGTGTAAGCAAATGAGTGTTTTATGTCCTAACCAAGAGTTAGAAAGGGTTGGTATATCCTGCTTGTCTGTATTTTCTAAGAATACAAGATTTTCAAGAACAAAAGCAGTATGCAAAATCTGTCTTCTTTAACCATGTGCTGCCTTGTGCTCCCACAGATTTCTGTGTTCCTCCCAAGACTATTCCACATGCTTCCATAAGGCTGCCCCAACAGCATTACGTGGGACAAGTCTTACATTTCAAATGCCAGACAGGTTATGATAAGAGACCCCCCACCTTTGGCAGCAGGACGTGCAAGGAGGTGAATGGCAAAATCATCTGGACCCCCCTTGATCTGAGATGCACCAATGACAGCAACCAGTGGCCACCACAGACCATTGGGCCAGGTAAGATGGTTGTGATTACACCACATCAGTGTCATGACCTGCTCCTGTGGGGTCCAGACCAGCCAACTGTCATGGGAGAGTGGGAGCTTCAAAGAAAGTTTACTAAAGAAGCTGTGCCACTTCTTCTGAGGGAAAGAAAGAACTCCCTTGTGTATTTAAATATCTTCACAGAAAGGGGTTTAAATGATGATAAGTCTTTCCTTAGCCTCAGATTTTGGCAACAGTTTAAATTTAAGGAATCACTCTGTCCTGCAAGTTTTATTGATGACAAATCAGATGTATTTATATGAAAATGAATTATTTATTAAGACAAATGAACAGACAGGAGATAACAGATGAAAGATCTTAATCAGATTTACTCACTACAAGGCATAAAACTTTACTACTAGTAGATTATAGCATAACATAAAACAGTGCCTTGGATCAAGGTGCCTGTATTAAAGCCATCAAAAGAAATAGTATTGATTAGGAGTCAAATTACCACTGAAATGATGATAATCTTCACAGATTCCTTTACTTAATCCCTTAGGAAGTAACTGTGAAATAGGCGTCCCTACTCATGGGACAAGCTCCACACATTTCCAGGAAAATGTACAGATTTCTGCCTTGTGAAAGTTTGCTGTGGCTTTTATAGGTGTAAAATGAATGGCTGTCAGTCAGAAATTCAGCCTATCTTGTCAGATCTTACTTCAAAAGTAGAATGTTTATTGGCAGTTGGGGG
Source organism: Aleadryas rufinucha (assembly GCA_013397815.1). NCBI lineage: Eukaryota > Metazoa > Chordata > Aves > Passeriformes > Aleadryas > Aleadryas rufinucha. The sequence continues at coordinate 6,697 of VZTH01008782.1, read as the reverse complement.
ATGCCAGACCAGTGTTAACTCCATGAGGCCAAAATAACTCGCTACAAGACAGCTTGTCCTGTTTATCTGACTGGTTAACAAGCAGTGGATAAGCTCTTGTGGGGGGTAAGATGCCCTGCTACAAGGTGAACCGACCCAGCTGTCCGCACCCTTTGCAGTCCTCAGGCTTCCAGTACCCTCCCAACCTCCTCTGAGTCAGTGAAGTGCAATGGGATGAAATTTAAGGAGGTGGAAGCCAATGCAAAGACAACATGAGAGGATTTTTCCTACCAACAGACTGGAAAAAAAAGGCTTTTCACCAGTACTTCCTTTAAGAGGAAATTTATATTGCAGAACTGTAGATGTTCACTGTACAAATGCTCACATCTGAGCTGGACTGGGTTTGTAACCAGCAGAGGGAATAGGTGTTGATGGTGCTCTGTCAGCTGCCCTATTTTGCATCTATTTGAGATGAAATGCACCCTGTGAAGCCTTGTTTCTGCCCAGTGGCTGCAGCTGAGCCTCGGTGACTATCTCAGAGGCCACATCTGTGTAACAGTGGGTGAGAAGCATTCTGGCCCTTGTGACCATACCAGACCACTGTACACCCTGTTCAGCATCAACCCAGGACTTTCTCCCCTATTTCATAGATCTGTTTCCCTGTGGTGCCTGGTTCAGTGTGTTCCAGGTACAGTAATCACAATTTGTTGTCTGGTCTTTCCTCTTCCATCACAACACCAGACTTTTTTGCCATTGAAAATATCACTTGGTGCTATCGGGATGAAGGAACTTCTTGCTGTGATGGAAATAACCCACCAATGAACCAGTCCCAGAAAATAATACAGCCTTTTGAATTACAAATATTTTAAATTTTTAAAACCAGGATTATGAAAAACATGAGACTGGATAATGAAAGACGTCCCCTTGGCCTTTAATCCAGCAGTACAATAATTTCAGTTTCCTGCAAAATGCTCTCAAACCTGAGTGAGGTCAGGTGCTGGCAATTAGAGCACCAAATAATTATTCCATTAAAGTGTTAAAGTGTTGCCTTTGTATTTGTTATGATGTGATGTCGATCATGAGGTGAGATAAGGAATATACTCCCCTTTCTCAGTTCTCCTTCGGCATTCAGCACAAAGAAACTTATCAAGAAACCACTGTTACAGGATGTCTTGTTAAAAATCTGTCCATATCACATACTGGGGCAAGTTCAGAGCTTCCTTTTCAGGATAAGAGAGAAATTCAATGAATTTCTTTCACCAGAGAAGTTTTGTCTTACATTTCTGGGCAAAAGCAGGTCCTGGCTGAAAACATGTTTCCAAATCCTAACTTGGCACCTTGAAAGTCATCCTTCCAGTCTCATATGAAGTAAAGATCTTAGATGGATCCCATTCCAATTCACTTCATGCCCACCATTAACAGGTATCAGATCAGCACGTATGTTGATATGCAGGCTGGAAAGATCTACTGATGGCCAAGAAACAAACATGGCAATTCTTAAGTGTTCTGTGCAGAGGGAGAGCGGTCAGACTCTACCCTTGGCACTGCTTTGATGCTGGAACGAGCTGGCTCTTTGCCTGACTCTATCCTCATCACTGCTCTGGTGCTGTTCATCAGAAGAGAAAATTGATACAAAAATCAAGAATTTCTCTCTCTTCATAGGTTTGACTCTTCTGTCCACTTCCTCTTCCTCATCAGGGACACTGCCAGTGACAGGTATGCCATTTTCTTAAGGGCTTCACTCCATCACTCAGAGCACTTACTTGGTCTTTCAGTTGGTTGTTCTATTCCAAAGAGATCCCTTTCTGTTAGAAGAGCTACTAAATATGCAGCAAGACACATCTATATCTATGTATTGTGTGAGACATTAGTAAAGACAGTAGAAACAGATTGTTTAAGCCCTTAAGCTTTTATAAAGAAGTTTTCAAAGACTCATAAGGAATGTAAAAGAAAACAGAACAACCAAAAGTCTGTTTTTTAAATGAAGCCATTTTCAGATTCTTCTCTGAGACTTTCTGTGAATTCAGTGAATCACTTCAGCTGGAAAAAAGCAGGAAAAAATGTAAATATTTAAATGCTGAGTTTTTTCACATTTTCAAAGGAATAAAAAAAGATGGGCAAATAGAACATTTCCTCACAGCTAAACCAGTGCATTTAGATCAGAAGAGATTTTCTTCTCCCCCTTCCCCATCTTCCACTCCGCCATTAGCTGATGGAATAGAAATTTTGTCTTACTGTGCATATGCTCAAGAATTTGCACAAGGGCTCTTGATTCCAGCTGGAGTCTGTTGAAAACCGTAATGCACATTATGATGGAGAGGAAAAATTGAGTGAGATGAAGGAAGGGAAGGAGGAGTTTTGCAAACTGCTCCAGAGACCACAACATCAGTAGTCCTGGTTTTTCGGCTGTGGTCAATCTCTAGTTGCCCAAATCCCCTCTGGTTGGGTCCTGGGAGCAATGGGGAAACGTGGAAAAATTCCTGACTCTGGGCATAGGGGCAAGATGAGACCCTATCCCTAATCTTGCCTGTTTCCCCCAGCTGGAATAAATGCAATAAATAAGATAACTCCAGGTGCTAAGTATATTGATTTTCTGGTTTTACAGCTATCTGGTTTGTTCTGCTTGTCATTCCCACTGTCTTTGTGTGACTCACCAAGCAGATAATAAGGTAAGTGGGACAGAACGAGGAAAATGTGAAATATAACCAAAAATTCCCTAGAGGTGGAAAAGTTATCAACCAGATCAGCCTCTCCCTATTGCACCACTTAGATTTCTGGACACCTTCTTTGGTGTTAAATATGACCCTGGATTTTGGGGTTGTCTGATTCAGCTGTTAAATACTGGCACAAGAAAAGGAGGAATCAGAGCTTTTGAAATCAAAAAACCTCAGAACAAGTTGCCCAGAGAAGCTGTGGCTGCCCCATCCCTGGAAGCGTTCAAGGCCAGGTTGGATGGGGCTTGGAGCGACCTGGTCTAGTGAAAGGTGCCCCTGCCCATGGCAGGGGGATGGAACGAGATGGGCTTCAAGATCCCTTCCAACCCAAATCGTTCTGTGATTCTATAATTCTAAAAAGCAGTCTTTGTCCCAGCCATTGTGGAACTGAGAATGGCAATTCAAATAATGGGTGGGAGATTAATTCTGTGGGAAAACTAAGGTTAATTATGCAAATATGTTGTTTCAGATAGATTATATAATCAGTCTCTTTCTCTCTGGCCAACCTGTGGGAAGTCTGGGGGAGCATCTGCCACCACAACCACGTAATTCTGTTTCCTTCATCCCCCTGATTTCAGAGTTGTGTCATGACAACTTTGTAGTTCAGATTTATTTCAGTCTGGCCTCCTCCCTGTTTCTGTTACTACACTGAGATGCACCAAGGCTGTTCCTGTTCACAGGCTTTCCAGCCTAGTTAAGCCAAGATGTCCCTATCTGACATTTGGGAATTCTCCTCTTTTCCTCTGTCTTTGCTAATCCTCGTCCTCATTTCTCTTCATGTTCCTTACTAATTACCAATACTTCTTAGAGGAATGGGGGTTTTTCTTGAAAAGTGAGAAGGGAGAACATCATGAAGTCACATCAGAAGTGGATTTTTGTCGATTCATGACTGGATAAAACCATATAAAATGTAAATGGTGCTTTGAAATATGCTTTAGTGAAGATGGTCAACTATGGTGCAATTGCCTGGGCCATTTCAGGATTTCTGAAAATATGTTAGGTGAAAAAGTGTCAAGAATGGTCTACATTTTACTGGCTCTGTGGTGGAGCAAATGGTGAAATAGCGAATGCCAGATGAAATAGTAACTGACAAATGAAAGAGTAACTGAGATCCTAAATGGTGCAAAAAATACTCTGTTGTTTCTCATAGTAAATATAGAAGAAGCCATAGAAAACCTGCTTCTTCCCACTTGTAGTAAAGTCTTTTTCCCATTGTAGGGAAGACTTCTCAGGGAATTGTGGCATTCAGATGCAAACTCCTGAAATTAATGACTTGCCACAGAAGAAACCAGATTGTACCAGCGACTCCAAGATCAGCAGTGGCAAATGAGGAGGAAGCCTGGACACTCAAGTCCAACATGTGAAGGAGGCAGAAGGTGTTACAGCTTAATTCTTATGGGGACAGTGTGACTTTCCACCTACAGAGTGCTGGGAGGAGGAGTTCATCCTATCACTGACAGATGGGGAAAGAGCCCTGCCTGAAACTGCTTCCCAAACCCACTTCTCCTCCTCCTACCATGCAGCAGATGTATTTCTTATATAACTGCAGCCATTCCCAAGCAAACAGGAGTACATATGGACCACTCTCCCAAGCACATTAAATGGTGCCACCATCATTTCAGCCTGCACCCCACCCTCCCCACAAACAGAGCTGCTTTGCTGGACACCTGATGTCTCCCTGCCTCTTCCCCACTCAGGTGGGTCAAGCACAGGCATGCTTTTCTCCTCAAAGTGTTCCCCTTGGAAATTAAACCCATTCACCCCCTGCACTGCAGCTTAAAATCTGACTGGGCTGCCTTACGGTTCACTAAATACATGCATTCCTCATCACTCCCCTCTTCCCCAATTATTTTGGATTAGTCCCTTCCACAGCAGTTCCTACATCATTCCTCCAGCTCAGGCAAGGATGCTGCAGATCGTGGCAGCTGATTAATTTGACAGCTCCTTTCATAGCTGCAGAGCGTGAGAGAACCCAGCGCAAAGGCATCTGAGGACAGGCTCAAGCACACACAATACTTGACATGTCCTTACATTTCTGGGAATTTGTGAGATCTGGATATTCTTCTGCCTCTTTTTAGCCACACTCAGCCCAGTAAGATGGGTTTCACGTGGCTGAATGCAAGTATCTGTGTCTGAGGCAGGCAGTGGGGAGGAATAAGTCCCTTTAGAGAGCAGCTCATTTCACCCTGTTGCCTAAATATATATATAATAATAAAAAAAAATATAATAAATATATATATAATAAATATATTATTATTATGTAATATATGTATGTGAATATGTATTTCTTTATGCACACACAGAGATATATAGTTATTTATGTATATATACAGGTCAAATGACCCAGGGTCATGACCTGTTTCTCTGCATTGACTTTAACAATGCCCAGATTGACCAGATTAACTACAGATGCTTACATGGCATAACAGAAAAGCCAAATGTAATGGATCCCTTCCTTATAATTCAGAAGACATGAGGAGTTCTTGGTCTAGTTTTCTGTTTTGAGATAGTGTGTGTGTCATTGCTTTGCTGGTTAGTATTCCTGTTGAGTTATTCTCACTCTGTAGCCTTGATATTTATATTTCCCATGGCCTTTTTTATTCCTGTTGGAATAGGACTTATTTGTACTTTGTATCTTACCACGTGAACCCTCAGTAAGTTCATGGATAACATCAAGTATGCTGGGAATGTCAATCTGCTGGAAGGTAGGAAGGATCTGCAGAAGGATCTGGACAGGCTGGATCAATGGTACGAGGTCAATGGAATGAGGTTCAACAAGACCAAGTTCTGGGTCCTACATTTCAGCCACAATAACTCCAGACAGTGCTACAGGCTGGGGCAAAGTGGCTAAAAGGACCAGGGGATGCTGGTGACAGCAGTTGGCTGTGCCCAGGTGGCCAAGAAGGCCAATGGCATCATGGCTTGTAACAACAATAGTGTGGCCAGCAGGACCAGGGCAGTGATTGTCCCCCTGTACTCGGCACTGGTGGGGCCACACCTCGAGTCCTGTGTCCAGTTCTGGGCCCTCCAGTTCAGCAAAGACATTGAGGTGCTGGAGTGAGTCCAGAGAAGGGAACAGAGCTGGGGAAGGGTGTGGAGGGTAAGTTCTATGAAGAGTGGCTGAGGGAGCTGGGTTGTTTATCCTGGAAAAAAGTAGCTCAGGAGAGACTTTATGGCTTTCTGCAACTCCCTGACTGCAGGGTGCAGCCAGGTGAGGGTCTGTCACTTCTCCCAGGCAACCAGTGACTGGATGAGAGGCCATAGTCTCAAGCTGCACCAGGAGAACTTCAAATTTGACCTCAGGAAGAATTTCTTCACGGAAAGGGTTGTTAAGCATTGGAATGGGATGCCCAGGGAGGGTGTGGAATCATCAACCCTGGAGGTGTTCAAGAGGTGACTGGACAGGACACTTGGTGCCACAAGGTGGTCAAAGATTGGACTTGATCATCTTGGACGTCTTTTCCAACCTAATTGATCCTGTGATTCTGTGATATGGTCCTTCACTCTGAATGAGGAGGGTTTGAAGAGAAAAGTAAAGGCAGCAAGGGAAAATAGGAAGCCATTTCCTCTTCAGGTGTCTTTTTCTTCTGAGAAGGTCCACAGGCTTGGATGGCATAAAATGAGACAAAACCCAAAGAGGTCAGTGTTGTTGGAAGTGAGGGGAGTAGCCATTCACACAGGCAGTGGGTATTCAAAGAGAAACTCTCCATTTGACAGTGCTCTCTTCTAGATGACTTAGAAACATAAAAACGCAATTTGGTTTTAAAAGAGGGCTTTAAATTTATGTCAGATGAGGAAGTACCTGTAAGTTTAATGTGTGCTCTGCAAAGAGATGTGTTCTAGGACTAGTTCCCAGATTTCCATTTAATGAGCTTACCTGCCATGTAATGCTTTCATACAGAAAATTCTAGCACAACCATTGGCACTGAGAAATATTTATGTGCATTATATAGGAGCACTCCTCTTGTGCCGCATGAGCAGGAGCTGTGTGCTGGAGTGATCTG